>QXTE01000065.1:8080221-8090829 GCA_003942145.1 Platysternon megacephalum | reverse complement strand
CCAGGTGCCCCAGAGGGAGTGAACCTAACAGGCAATGATCAAGTGATCTCTCTCCTGCCATCCATCTCCATCCTCTGACGAACAGAGGCTAGGGACACCATTCTTACCCATCCTGGCTAATAGCCATTTATGGACTTAGCCACCATGAATTTATCCAGTCCCCTTTTAAACATTGTTATAGTCCTAGCCTTCACAACCTCCTCAGGTAAGGAGTTCCACAAGTTGACTGTGCGCTGCGTGAAGAAGAACTTCCTTTTATTTGTTTTAAACCTGCTGCCTATTAATTTCATTTGGTGACCCCTAGTTCTTGTATTATGGGAATAAGTAAATAACTTTTCCTTATCCACTTTCTCAACATCACTCATGATTTTATATACCTCTATCATGTCCCCCCTTAGTCTTCTCTTTTCCAAGCCGAAGAGTCCCAGCCTCTCTAATCTCTCCTCGTATGGGACCCTCTCTAAACCCCTAATCATTTTAGTTGCCCTTTTCTGAACCTTTTCTAGTGCTAGAATATCCTTTTTGAGGTGAGGAGACCACATCTGTACACAGTATTCGTCATTGACATCATCAAACCAAAATGAGACACAGTTTGCGTCAACTTTTCCCCATAAAAAGTTTCAGCAACATCGACACGTTCCTGGGAAATGTTTTGATTTCAACAAAATTGCAGTTTTTGACAGAAAGCTGTTCCGCTGAAAAAAAATTGGTCCAGCATTAGCTGCTAACGCCTCTTGCATGTGGCACTGATCTGGTGCTTCTGAATCAAAATGACATTCTGGAGCTTGGGTTGTGAATTTCTTACAAGCTTGTCCCTCCTGTGTAAGGACAGCAGAGCATTGCAATGGAAATACAAATGTACATTTTAGCTCCTTCAACATTTCATACAGAATGTTTAACTATAGATTATAGTGTATATGTCAGAAACCAGTCTCTAACTGAAGGGGGTTAAGCAAAGGGCTGGGGCAGGTTTCTGAAACCTACTCCTGTTTCTGAAACCTTTCTCCGAAGCACCTGGCACAAGCCACTTTTGGAGACAGGCGACTGAACTAGATGAGTCCACTGGTCTGATCCAGCCTGAAAGTTCCTATGTTCCTGTGAATATCATTCATTCATTGTTGTGTTGTGTAAATACTTCTGCCTTATTTCCATATGCTGGGGGGGAAAAACAATATTTAAAAACTGTAGTGATTAAAATAGATAATATCAGAAACTGACTCCCAGAGATGGCTAATTGGTGAATGGGAGAAGTTGTTTTATTTATTGAGTGGCATTTCAGGCACACTGGTTTACATATTAGATAATCCAGCACATCACCTGTGCAACAAAAGGAGTTCAACAATGCCATTGTCGATCTTTGAGCAGAATGGATCTTAATTGCCACAGAGGCATTTTTGCCTGCATATCTCTGGATCCGCACTTCTTGATTTCGTTCTTTGAGCCTCAGAAAATTGCAGCTGCTTCCTGATTAAGTGCTTAATTGTGGTCAGTGCTTTTCAAAGTCTTTCAGCACTTAGTTTAAGTTCCACTTCAGACACACCGCTATCGACGTCTTTATCAACTCGCACCATTTCCCCGCATCAAATGTTTTCTGAAGGATACTTGGTGGGCCTTGATCACATCACTGTTTCATAGAGACTTGAGTGGAGAGGCACATGACCAAAGTGCTGGACAGTGCTTGATGGGCAGGTTTCCAATGATACATTTTTCTATTAGACGACACAGAAATTCCTTTAAGGCCTTTTTTCCCCCACTCTTCTTAAGTGGCAGAGTTACACTTCATCTTGTAAATAATTGACAGGCAGCTCTCTAACGAGGCTGAAATTCCAGCGTGCCAATCCATACAATTTAAATATCCATTAACTGGTTTTCTGCACTCTTGGGAAACACAATACAATAGAAATTATCTCCACACTGGCCTTTCCCATCTATTTAATATGGGGAAGCCCCAGTTTTCCACTTAACACCTGCTGTAATTTATGCTGCTTTTCATCATGAGATTTGTCCTAATGCAGTATTTTCTCTGAAGCCGAGAGGCAGACAGGTCTTGTAGTTAAAGCACTAGAGTGGGACTCAGTAGCCCTGAGCACTTCTTGGCTCTGCCTAGACTTCCTGCACGACCTTGGTCAAGTTACTTAACCCTGTCTTTGTCTCTAAATTCCCAATCTGTTAAATGGAGCTATTAACACTCCATTTCTGTTCTCCTCACCACTTTGTTCAGATTTGATATGCTTTTTGGGAATGGGGACTGTCTTTTCCTATGAGTATGTACAGAACCTAGCACATTGGCACACCGATCTTCATTGGGGGGCATGTATCTGTTACTGTAATATAACTAATCATAAGGGCCTGTTACTATAAGGGGTTCTGAGAGGGGCTGAGCGAAGTTCAGTGGGCATTGAGGACATCTTACCAGATCAGGCGTGTAGTGAAACATAGAACCTTTCCCTTTTCCCAATCTTCTAAATGCCCCCAGATCTTTAGTAGGATATGGAAATAGCAAAGATCTTTAGAGATGGTACCTGCTAGAGGCCTCTCTCCAACAAAGAGCACATGTGCATGTTGTTAAGAGCGGATGTAAAGACATGCACAAAGGAAGCCATTTGCTATGCACAACGAGTTTTATTGGTCCTACAAATGCCCAGAAACTAGGCTATGTACTTTTGAGCACCATCTGCTGGCACCTTCTCTATTTTCTCTTTACGTAGATGTAGACATCTGTCATAACAAGGAGATCCTTCAAAGCTCCGAAGGTTTCTTCCACTAACTTTGGGGTGGGGGTGGGAATTATGAAATGCAAGCCTCTGAGCTGCCCCGCAATTAATGTTTCTACACTGGGTGGATTCAAAAGAACTCCTAAAATAAAAATCAAGTATGTGTGTTTTAGTGGGGAGTGAAGCATGGCTTGTGGTAACATTTTCAAAAGAGCCTAAGGCCCACATTTGTAAAGGTCTTTCAGGAGTTGCTTCACTCAGCGTTACAAGGCCCAACTGACTAAGGAGCCTAAGTCTCAATGTCAAAAGTGACTTGGGCACTTGGGTTGGGTTTCACGGGGTGGGGACGGGGACTTAGAGCCCTGCACCCAGTGGCATTCACACCCCTGAATTAGGCGCTCAGGCTCCCTGCCCAATACATGGGAAGACTAAGAATGGGATTCACAAAAGCCAGCAACCTGAACGGGGAGCCACCTAAAATGGCTACTAGGAAATGCCAAGGAGATGGGTGTTGGCTTAAGCTCCGCCCCTCAAAGGGACTATGCTGTCTAACTCCAGGCTGGAGGGAGGTGCCTAGGGCACTAAGATTTGGGGGGCGCCGGCCGCCCCGGTTGTCAGCGCATTTCGGGGGCGGGACCTTCCGCCGCCTCTGTTGGAAGCGGCATTTCGGGGGCGGGACCTTTTGCCACCTAGGGCGGCGGAAAAGCTGGTGGCGCTGCTGGAGGTGCCTAACTCTGCTCAGGATTCCCAGCCAGGGTTCCTCTCCTGGAGTTGAGTGCTTAAGCCGGGTCAGCCATTTTTCAAGAAATATTGAGGCGATTCTTCCCACCCGCCGTTATAACTTTCTGTGGCTAGAGAATTCATCCAGGAGGTGGAAACACAGGTTTGCATCTCCCCCACATACCTGATGTGGAGCAGGGATTCAAACCCAAGTCTCCCATTATTATGACCACTGGACTATAGGGTCCTCTAGGGAAAGGGGGTGGGTATCTCTCAGTCTTTCCTGGTGCAGTTGTTCCGCTCCGTAGAAAATAAATAGTCATTGGAGCAAGAACTTGCATCTTCTACACCCCAGATGAGTGCTCTAAGCACCAGTTATAGAGTTAATCTCTCTTGTGCACCCTGTCTAACCCAAGCAGACAGAGGTCCCTATTCAGGAAGGCACTTCAGCATGGAGCACACGAACAGTCCCTTTGACTTCAATAGGATTACTTGCATACTTAAAGTTGGGCCCATGCTTACATACCTTGCTGAGTCAGTGCCTTAGCCAAGGAGACCTTTAGCAGGTCTCTATTGTCACTGGTGGATTAAATGTACATGCTGTTGCTCCAGAGCAACACGGTTGCCTGTCCTAGTTATAATTCCAGTTACCAGGGCCACTAGAGAAATCTCTGTTGACCCCATTTGATCCCAAAGACTTCCATGATTATTTTTTTCTGGGTTTATTGTCAAATGCCTGATTGTGTTTGTAACTACAGAGCTGAACATAAAGCACATGGCCTAGGAGCAGGGCGGGGGAGGAACAATACTACCAGGTTCTTAAGAATTTGCTAAATTCCATGCTAAAAGATAAAGTTTGATAGCTAAGATTTCTTAACATTTTCTCCCTCTATAGATGTATATACAGATGCTTTCTAAAGAAGAACCAGGTTTGTTATTTGCAGACGCCGTGGCTGGCTCTGACCTATGTTCCAAACAGAAATATCTTTGTCAACAAGCACAAAACGGGCCTGCATAGACAAAGCCTAACAGAAGGGGGCTCTTCTGATTGGTGGAAGCTGCATCATGCTAAGGGGTTTTTTTTTCCCCCTGCAGATACATTGAACAAGAAAACTGGGTATGGATTAACCCCTCGGCCACTGGCTTCTCTATGCCTGCAGCTGGGCTGCCAGTCATTGGCTGTTGATGTTCCATTGAATTCCATCATGGCAGGCAAAGGTGGCCCTGAGGGTGAACTTTGCCTGATATGCCTGGAACAATAGCTAATGCAACCTTTTGGCATTCTGGGCTCGATTGCGATTTGAGCTGCACATCCTCACAGGGGAATAAGAACCTCCTTCTCACCCCTACACAGGACATAGCTTCACAGGAGTCAATAGATTCTGTGTAGCCACTTCCTCCTTCCGTGGAGCCGGTGGGTGAGGAGAAGGCAGGAAGTCTTGGCTCCACCCACTCCTATTAGCTGGCCTGTGCAGCCTGGGGCTGGAGCTGCTGTAATCGACCATTGACCCCAAATTACCACCTTCTCCTCACTTCTCCACTCCCCTGGAAACAAAGGGGGAAGCCCGGAAGGGGCTGTTCCTCAGTGGTATGCCCGAGTCACCTTGCCTCTTGGGATGTGACAGAGCAACTTCTGCAGCCCTGTGCCCAAAGTCACAATTGAGCCCATAACGCAGGGGTGGGCAAACTGTTTGGCCCGAGGGCCACATTGGGGTTGCAAAATTGTATGGCAGGCTGGGTAGGGAAGGCTGCGCCCCCCCAAACAGCCTGGCCCTTGCCCCCTATCCGACCCCTCCCACTTCCCACCCCCTGACTGCCCCCCTCAGAACCCTTGCCCCATCCAACCCCCCCTGCTCCTTGTCCCCTGACCGCCCCCCCGGGACCCCACCCCCTATCCAACCCCCCTGCTCCCAGTCCTCTGACTGCCCCGACCCCTATCCACACCCCTGCCCCCTGACAGGCCCCCCGGGACCCCACGCCTATCCAACCCCCCGGCTCCCCGCTCCCTAATAGGCCCCCCAGGGACTCCCATGCTTATCCAACCCCCCCCCATTCCCCATCCCCTGACCGCCCCCCCTCCCCGAACCTCCGCCCCTTATCCAACCCCCCAGCACCGGCCCCCTTACCATGCCGCTCAGAGCAGCATGTCTGGCAGCTGCACCACCCGGCCAGAGCCAGACACGCCGCCACGCTGCTCTGCAGGAGCTCGCAGTCCCGCCGCCCAGAGCGCTGCCCGCAGGGAGGGGCCAGGGGCGAGCCTCCCCGGCCGGGAGCTCAGGGGCCGGGCAGGACGGTCCCACGGGCCGGATGTGGCCTGCGGGCCGTAGTTTGCCCAGCTCTGCCATAACGTTTTACCAGGAATTTCAGCCACAAACAGATGGCTTTAAAAAGAAAACAAATAATAATGAGGGCAGTCATTTGCCTCGGTCTGGCTAAAAACCCGTGTAGTCCTGTGACTGACATGTTACCTACAAAGAATTTGCAGTTAGCACCACGCAGATACCATTTTTCTCCTACGATAGACTGAAGCCGTCCTTTATCTAATTTATTTCATGCCGTAGCTGTAAAAGAGGACAACATACAACCAGCTCCACAAGTGGAGCTGTCCAGATAGCAAAGAATGATTAATATCAGCCTTTTCCAGAAATGTGAGCTGGACATTAATGACTGGCTGATCACTCGTTTGACATAGACCCCCATTATTCCTGTCTTTTGACCCTGATCTTATGGCAGTCTTTTTACATGGCAAATACATATCACGTCTGTATAATGAATGACACCTGGATTCAGAATAGCACCATTCAATCAAATACTGAGTCTTGATTCACTAGCCAAGAGGTATGCGTGATTATTTGTTAGCACAGCAGACACTGAACAAGGATTCATAATTGTATTCAGGACTCTTAAAAGATAATAGAAACATTTTGCTGAAGGGCAAGAATGTCTGATGTTTGAATCACCACAAGTTGACAAAAAAATATGACACATGAAAATGTTATGGTTTGGAATATTTTCCCGTAGCTTTAGGTTAATACACTTGTTTTATTAAAGCTTTCGTTGATCCCTGTGTTACATTTTTAAAACAGTATTTCATGTTATGACATTGTCTAGTTGTTGAGTGCAGACTTGTATACATCATATCATAGAGAGGTCGTTGGGTAGGGTCTTTCAAGATTTCTGCTACAAAACACTCATTTTCTGGGAATTACAACTGTATGACAATTCCCGTTGGTTGAAAAAACAACGTCTATGATCTGAAAAGAGAGAGCACTTTTTGGCAACGTTGAAAAATAACTAGATTTGGGCAACCTCTGTTGTAAGAACTCCAAAAGATTGTTTTAGGCCCCACTCCCGCAAACTCACACAAATAATCCTACTGGATTCAAGTGACAAATGGCTCTTTTTTACACTAATGTAAGTGAAAAATGGCTTTTTTAACCAATACATTTGTGCAAGTTATATAAAGACCTCTGGTCTGTTTTAATATCAAGTCGCTTTATTTCAAAAATTATTGTATCATTTTTTATCAGTTCATAACAATTTTGAATAGTCAGTAACAAGAATCGTGCATAATGCTGAACTTACAGATCACATTTTTTTTAAATACACACTTGAATGCATAGAATTGTGCCCATAATTGTATGCCTCCATATGTGTGCATAATGTTGTGATTGTCACAGCAAGCTGGTTATAAACACATGCAAATGGTCATTTGGAGCCAATCGGAATGTTTCCATAGACTTCAATGGGCTTTGGATCAGGTCCTGAAGTCTCCAAAACACCATTAACAGGTGCAAATATAACAGCCACTATCTTAGCTGAGACAACCTCCCGGAGCTAAAAACATGAGCTTGAGCTAAAGAGTCATGGTTCTCCAACTGTGGTGGGACAGACATATCTTCTATGGATCCAGCACAGTAGAGACCTGTAACCCATGCTCACCAGTGGGATACACAAATACCTGTTTTGTGCATAAAATGCTGCATTCCGGTTTGTGCATGAAAACTGGCAAAACAATTTGGAAATGGGACTTTTAATGTCACAAATTTGATGAACCTAAACTCTTCTCTTCCCTCTCTAATTACATGGTAGTACGGTTTAAGACCCTGATACTGGTCATTGGTACTGGTTATCCGCAGACCCCATTGGCTTCACACAACATTCTGGGAGCTTACTGCTTCCCTAAGTTATGTGAAAAACTATCTTGTTAGTGTTCATGGTACTGAAAGCAAGATCACATGTACCTGAGCTCTAACAACACCCAAAAGCTACGTGAGCCAGCTCCTTGTGATCTGATAAATCAGTGAATAAATGAAACCAAATGCAGACGAGTAACACAGCAGTGCTCAGATCAAAACAGCTCAAATTCATCTTCACAAAAACAATTTGACTTATTTTCAAACTTTACATGAATTTCCAAGAACTTCTTGAAAAGTTTTATGACTTCTCTTGACTGGGGTTTTGAATTTGGTGGGTCAAGAAAGGTCATGGTTGAGATCAAGTCTCACTCTGGAAACCTTGAGGTATCTCAATGATTTAGTTTAATTGCATAGTTCTGAAAAAATTTTCATAAATTAGATGTCTGGGATCAGTTAAGTAGACCTCAGTTACACATCTGACCATGGAGTCTTGAAGAGGATCATCAGGAATGAACTCTTCATTATACTTGAGTGAAATCATCACTTTCTGGTAGTTCAGTGTCTTGCATGAATGGCTTTGCAGACACAAAGGCACTTTGCTACATATGTGAAACAGGTGATGGTCCACATTCTCTCTTTGTAAAGGCTAGGATCTTTCTAGCTACAAGAGAACCCGGTTCAGAAAAAGCACATTTGGCTTCTGACAGCACCTCGGCCAACTCTGCAGAGTGAAAATACTTTTGGGGGTTCCACTGTTTCCTTGAGTGTCACTATGAAAATAGCAGATCTGGCTTTGCTGGCTGCCTACAAATCATGCAACATACTCAAATGGAAAGATCCAATGGCTTAGTCTGCATGTAAACAGACATGAATTCCTCATTATTTAACAGCTAAATGTTGCACAAATTCTTATTGGTCTAATAAAACATCCAGTCATTATAGAGTTTAAGGCCAGATGGGACCACTAGATCATCTACTCTGACCTCCTGTATACCACCACCCACTAAACCCAACCACTGAAATTAGACCAAAGTATTACAGCTCACAGGAGACTAGGCTATTATGTGCCATAGGCAGGATCGAGATACACCAATGCTCAAGGCCTCTGCACTGGCAGGGAACTGATTAAGTGAGATATTCCCAGGTGAGCTCACCAAGCAACCTGTTCCCCATACCACAGAAAAAGGCAAAACAAAACACACACACACAAATGCCCTGGGGGGAAGTTCCTTCCTAATACCACATATGGCAATCAGTTAGACCCTGAACATGTGCAGCCAAGCACATAGGAGAGAAAATTCTCAGTACCACCTCAGAGCACCAGTCCACCCTGCCCAGCGTCCAATCTCCAGCTGTGGTCATCTCTAGTGCTGCAAAGGAAGGAGGAAACATCAAAACAAACCAGAATACTTTGCGGGAGGAAACCCTTTCCTGACCCACTGCAGGGCGGGATTGCACTGTCTATCAAATCTGGAATTCTTTCCCCTCTGTTGCAAGACAAATGGTTAGATTTTCAAAAAAGCACCTAAATGAAATAGCTGGATACTCAAAAGTACTCAGCAACCAGCAGCTTCCGCTGATCCCATTTGCCCAAGCCACAAACCCGAAGAGCAAAAAACAACCCACCACCACCTGTATTGAAACGTGTGTTCAACATTGCATTACAATCAACACGCTTCAGTCTAGGGTTCCAAAAGAGCTCAGCTCCCACTTAGGCAAGGAAAGGAAGTAGCCAAGGGGAACAACTGCATGCAGAACATCTGGCCCTAAAGCATGTTGATTGCAGTGCTGGGCCTGAGTTTCAATAGAGCTTTTTCCTTTTCGTCGCAACCTCCCCTCTTGCTGGGCATATGCCCTGAAGCAAAGCAGCCATACTCAACAGTTGGTTGATGTGAAATCTCGACACGGTCGGTCATTTTCGCTTGCTGTGTAGCGCCATCTACACCGTTTCCTGAAAGATGTACTTGTCCCTCCAATGCTATAGCATATGCAATTTCCCCTCCATGGACATAGGCGCCAACTTCTCCTGTTTTCCGGGGGGTGCTCGACCCCCGCTCTGCCCCTGGCCCTACCCCCACTCCACCCCTTCCATGAGGCCCCACCCCTGCCCCACTTCTTCCCACCCCTCCCCCAAAGTCCCCGCCCCAACTCCGCCCCCTCCCTGCCCCTATTCCGACTCCTTCCTCAAATCCCCGCCCCGGCCCCGCCTCTTCCTCGCCTCCTCCCCTGAGCGCACCATGTTCCCGCTCCTCCCCCCCACTCCCGGAGCGTGCAAACAACTGTTTGGTGGCGTCCGGGCAGGAAACGCTGGGAGGTAGGTGGAGGAGCAGGGACGCAGCGCGCTCAGGGGGGAGGAGGAAGTAGGGGGGGAAGGGAGCTTGGCTGCCGGTGGGTGCAGAGCACCCACTCATTTTTCCCCGTGGATGCTCCAGCCCTGGAGCACCCACAGAGTCAGTGCCTATGTACATGGGGTGGGGTATGCAGCCAGGCAAGACAGCCCCAAAAGTGGGTATCACTGGCCAGAGATGGGCCCTGGCCAGGACACATGGAGGGATACATTGATTCAGCACATCTTCTCAGCAGGACTCCTACTTCAAGATGCTCTCCCTCTGGTGGAAGTCAGGAAGCACAATGATCGTGCAAACACTCCCTTGCCCTCTGCCAATGGTGAATCCCCAATGCACATTAAATTCTGCAGGGAGAAAGCACTGCAACATGCTACTGCAATTTACAAGTTATGTAAAAGGTTTTACAATTCTGGTATGACCTGGTCTTACTGGGAAATTGCACTTCTAGACTGGCAGGAGTCTCGTGTCACACCTCATTTGTGTAGAATCCATGTCACCGCTCATTGCTCCTGTTAAACAAACCTTATTGGGTCAAGCCCACCTGCAGTTGCAAGAGTGTACCTGAGGGTAGAATCTAGCCCTTTGCTTTTTGCAATATCCTTGTAACTCAAACAGCTGAAACAAATGAAAAGCATCAGTACGAAGAGAAGGGTCATCTGAGATTTCCCTGGAAGTTTCTGGCTAGAG
>QXTE01000065.1:7910574-8070860 GCA_003942145.1 Platysternon megacephalum | reverse complement strand
TAGAGATATACCTATCTCATAGAGCTGGAAGGGACCCCGAAGGGTCATTGAGTCCAGCCCCCTGCCTTCACTAGCAGGACCAATTTTGCCCCAGATCCCTAAGTGGCCCCCTCAAGGATTGAACTCACAACCCTGGGTTTAGCAGGCCAATGCTCAAACCACTGAGCTATCCCTCCCCGCCCATCTGTTCTGGAGTGCACTAGCACCCCACTCACTCCAGTATGACTGAACCGAAGACCCAGAGCAATGGGATGGTCCAGTGGTTGGGACACGAGCTTGGAAAACAGGGCTTCGTTTCCCAGCTCTGCCACAGAGTTTCTTGTATGATTTTGGACCAGATTTTTGAAGGAATTTTGGCACTTATGGATGCAGATAGGTGCCTAGTGGAATTTTCAGACTTGCCTAGGGCTCAGGTCCTCAAAAACTATTTAGGCACCTAACTCCCACTGATTCCAATGGGAATTAGAAACCTGAATGCCTCCAAGGATCTAGGTCTAAGTTCCTACTGGGAGTTAGGCACCTAGGAACTTTTGAAAATGCCACGAGGTGCCTAGCGGCATCTTTAGAAATATGACCCTTAGTCTTTCTGGGCTAGTGCCACAAAGGGATTCAAGCCCCTTGCTTCCACTTTTGGCACCTAAATCCAAAATTTAGATCCTGAAAACCAGGGCTTAATTTGTAACGAAAGAGGTGCCGGAGCTCAAGCAATTTTTTTACATTCATAACTGGTGCAGCCAGCCCAGAAGTGCCGGGGCTAGGAACTGCCGAGTGTCGAGGTGCCGGGGCTAGGAACTGCCGAGCCTAGAGGTGCCGGGGCTCAGCTCTGGCACAAATTAAGCCCTGCTCAGGTGCTTTCCAACCATGCGGGTGCCTATGTTTCTGCTGGTAAAGTCCTCTTGATGCCTAAATGTCTGTTTGTAGGCATATGCAAAGCCACCCAAGTGCCGATACCCAGCACCTAGCTCATGCCTAAGCCCTGTCAGGTTCCCCCAACTAGGCATTCCCTAACCTATCATGCTTGCAGGACCCGTGGTAGCTTTTCCTAGAACAGGGGTTTGCAAACTTCATTGCTCCACAACCCCCTTCTGACAACAAAAATTCCTACACGACCCTTGGAGGGAGGACCAAAACCTGAGCCTGCCCAAGCCCCACTGCTCCAGGGGCCACAGCCAAAGCCCAAGGGCTTCAGGCCCAAGCAAGGGCCTGTAACCTGAGCCCCACCACCCAGGGCTGAAGTCCTCGGGCTTCAGTCCCAGGCCCCAGCAAGTCTAATGCCAGCCCTGGTGACCCCATTTAAACAGGGTTGTGACTCGTTTTGGGGTCCCAACCCACAGTTTGAGAACTGCTGTGAGAACGTTCCCATAGTATCAAGCCCCTCACAGAGCACAGCCAGAGGCAAAGGGGAGGCCCCCTCATGCCACTGAATACCCAATATCCGAGTGATGAGAACCCTCTTGTTGGATATGGGAGACCCATGTGCAAATCCTCAATCTACTTGTTGTGGAGCAGGGACTGGAACATCTGTAAAATGGAGATAACCGCACTTCCCTGCCTCACAGGGTGTTGTGAAGTTAAAGAGTGGGAGATGGCTGGGCATTATCGTAACGGGGCCATATAAGTTCCTCAGATAACTAAATAGGTAGTCTGTGGAAGGAATAGTTCTTATTCCCCTTCATAGAGGCAGAGTCCAGCTCATATTCTAGCCCTTGGAGATTAGGTTTACTACATGTTAGTTCAAAACTTAGTAATTACTGTTGGAAAATAATATATTCTAATTTTGTATTTACATATCATTCAAACTAATTCTGGGCCTCTCCCAAAGCAAAGACAGCCACGCCAGATTCTGCGGTGTATTGTAATTATGGCTGGTACCAAAGTCCATTTCACCTTTCACATGAACCAGTCAGAGATGAAATGAGGTCACTGCTTCTGAAGGTGTAATGCAGAGGTTCTCAAACTGCTGTCCGCGGACCATCAGTGGTCCGTGAGCTCCATTCAGGTGGTCCGTGGATAGTTCCCTCTAAGGTGAACACCTGGGCGGCCGCACACAAGAGAATGAAGGGCCATCCACCTAATTAGTGGAGTTGTATAGGTGTGGCTCCACTAATTAGGTGCCTGGACCCTGGAGAAGATGCACATGTGAGGTGGTGGCCATAGGGGGTAAGTGGGAGGGGACAGTGGGGTGAGAAGAGGGGGTGGGGGGAATTTGGGACGTGCAGGGCTGCGGCGGCCAGAGAAAGAGGCAACTTTCCCCAGCTCCAGGGCTACAGCTGCCGGGACAAGACCCCCGCCTCCTTCCTAGCCTCAGCCCTGTGGCTGCTGTGATAGGGGAGAGACCCCCCTCCTTCACAGCTCCAGCTCGGGAGCTGCTGTGGTAAGGGAGACCCCTGCCCTCCTTCCCAGCTACAGCTCGGGGGCTGCTGTGGTAGGGGAGACCCCCCCTTCTTCACAGCTCCAGCTCGGGGGCTGTTGTGGTAAGGGAGACCCCTGCCCTCCTTCCCAGCTACAGCTCGGGGGCTGCCGCGGTAGGGGAGACCCCCCCCTCCTTTCCAGCCCCAGCTCAGGGGCTGCCGCGGTAGGGGAGAGAGGGCACATCCATCGCATTAGAAAGGTACGACTACTGATATTAAAATGTGAGTTGGGTGCTTTTATTTGTAGAACAAAAAAACATTAATTATTATTAAGGTTATTTTTATATAGCGCTTTTATCCAAAGCGCTTGACATTAGTTAGCTAATGGTACAAACAATATTTGGAAAGATCAGGAAGTGGTCCGCCGAGACCCTCAGCAATTTTCAAGTGGTCCACGGAAAAAAAAGTTTGAGAACTGTAATGAATACACCCTGCGGCTAGGCTCCAAAAGCAAGATCCCCACTTTGTTTCAGGCATTTACATCTCACCTTATAGCATATGCTCACTGGTATGTCTATGAACAACTCCAAAGAAGAAATGACCATTTCATATCCATTGCTTGCTTTAAGCTAATTCTGCTTTTGCCTCATAGGATGGGTACCAACCCTTCTGGGGAAGTTTCTCCCTTTATTCTTAGGTCCAGTTCTTCTATTTGTTTGTCTGCTTGTCCACTTCTACCTTCTTCCCAGTTAATGACCATCACATTATTTTTACTATTATTTATTTGTATTACCATAGCACCTGGGAGCCCTATCATGGACCAGAAACCCATTGTGCTGGGCCCTGTATAAACACAGAACAAGACGACAATCCTTGCTCCAGGATACTACATCACATTCTCTCCTTTTAGGAGGCTGGCAGGAGACTGCAGTAATGCCAACTCCAAGTGTTCCAAAATCATGAGTCAGGTCCCAGAAAATCATGAGAAGGACTGGGGGGGGGGGGGGGGGAATCAAGATTCTTAAATATAATAATTGTCGTGTTTTTTTCTTTGTCTTGTTGTTTTTGACCTTCTAGGGTTCTCTTGGGTGATGTTTTCAGGCTTTTTTCTGCAGCCCTGACAGCTATAAACTTTCTTTTAATATATCCAATTTATCAGAAGTTCCAATAAATTTTTACAGAAATATTTTTGTAGCATTGACTTTACAATTCCACAAAGAAGTTGTTTGGTTTAGATAAAAGTTCAGATACATAAACTGGCCTTCAGAAGTCTGTAAAACTAGGATGCTGGCCAACTGGTCAGGTAGCAGTTTAACAATTTCTCCCAGAAACTTATTTTTAATGAAAGCTGAGGTTCTTAGGTAAACCACAGGATTCCAGAAGCTGGGAATTTAAGAAAAAAAAACACACACCAAGAATTGCAAGATTCACGATAAAAATCACAAAAGTTGGCAATACTGCAAGAGGTGCTGGAAAGGAGTACACTGACCTTTCCATGATAATTCCATGCTTGAACTTCACCAGAAACAAAAAGAAACTCAGGATAGGCCTGATCCAAAGTTCATTATAGTCAGTGGAAAGATTCCAATGGACTTCAGTAGGCTTTGGAGTAGAATCTAGGAGAGAGAAAAAAAACAGGCCAGTGATATAGGGAAAATGAAAGCAAAATCTCAACCTTTCTTGGAAGGGGATGACAATGTAGAGCAGGGGTCTCAAACACGCGGCCCGCAGGGCTATCGCATGCGGCCCGCGAACTCCTCCCGGCCCCCCCAACGTTTACCTGGCCGACCCGCACCGGGGGCAGGGCAGGGTCCCTGCTTGCCTGCCTGCCCTGCCGCCGCGTCGCACCAGGAAGCAGCTGGAACCTGGGGGAGGAGGGGCGCAGGGGTGTGTGTGGCTGTTGCTTCAGGCACCGCCCCCAGCAGCTCCCATTGGCCACAGTTCCCCATTCCCGGTCAATGGGAACTGCTGGGGGCGGTGCCTGAAGCAACAGCCACACACACCCCTGCGCCCCTCCTCCCCCAGGTTCCAGCTGCTTCCTGGTGCGACGCGGCGGCAGGGCAGGCAGGCAAGCAGGGACCCTGCCCTGCCCCCGGTGCGGGTCGGCCAGGTAAACGTTGGGGGGGCCGGGAGGAGTTCGCGGGCCGCATGCGATAGNTCGACTACAGTGCAGCCATGCTGATTTACATCAATTGAGAACATGGCCCCACTAAAGTTTTTAGGAAAAATCTCCCGTATGCTCAAAAGAATGACGGCGATTTTGCTTCTTTTGATTCTTTTCTCTGTCTGTTGTGATCAGGAGGTTGTTTCGTTCAAGGGAATATTGACATTTTAATTTCCTTTTCCCTATGATCACATTGGTGTGCTTTTCCCCTCGATGCTAAAATTCTCGTCCTTATTAATGAATTGTGTGTCAAAATGGTTCTTTGCTTTTGCCAGAGCCTATTCAACACAAGATAATGCAATTTCACATGTAGAACTGGAGGGCAAAAGTTGGCGAAGAGCATCTATAAATGGATTAGTAAATGGTGTATTGTCCTGTATGAAAGCACTCCTTATCCTGGCTTTATTGCTAAAAGCATCCAACCAGAACTAGAAGCCAAGAGTTTGCATATAATGGTCAATATGCCATGGCCAAGGATTGATTAAATGTTACGTTCTGAATGTACTGTTGAACAAGCTATTACCTTGATTTCTCAACAAAGTTCAAGTCTCTAGCGGACTGATTTTCTTCCCCAGAGAGAATAACATAATATCTTTTATTGGACCAACTTCTGTTGGTGAGAGAGACTTGTTTTCAAGCTACACAAAGCTTGTCTTCACTCCCACTAACTTTCCTTGAGCTTCTGTAGTTGTATGAAGTTTTATTACATTGATGATCTCAATGGCTATTCAAAGCTTCTGTGCCTTAGTGTCACTGATGAAAGGGAAACCAAAAAAAATCCCTTTTTGTTAGGGTGTTTTGTTTTTTTTTTCCAATAAAATGTCAACTCTATTGTATGTGTGTCACCTCTATTACTGTAATGCCAGCTCTGGAACCTTAATATGTTTCATTTGTAACAATTTTTTAACAACAGATTTGAAAACCTTGCTTATGACAAATTAACCCATGGGAGCGAGGGGTCTGTCTGCTGAAGAAAGTGTCTGCTTATCCTCTTTTGTGTTGTTATTTTATTTGACTCGTGACCCAAAATGTCCTAGCACCTCCCCCATAGAGAAAGGAGAAACCTTTTGCCCCAGAGAGCTATTAGTAGTAGTATTTATCATTTCTATAATGTTAGTGTTTAGAGTCCCCTCTTGAAGCGATCAGGGCCCCACAATGCAAAGTGCAGTACACAGCTAGATGGAAAAGATGGTCCATGACCCACAGAGTTTATAATCTAAGGCCTTGAGCCTGCAAATACTTATGAATATCAGTAACTTGAAGCACATGGCGACTCCTACTGAAGCCAAGGGAACTACTGATGTGTTTAAAGTTAATCATGATCTAAGTTTATGAAAAGAGGCAATAGGTGGATAAAAACAATCACTACGGCAATATGAAGACCAATTAACAAGTCCCAATCTCAGAAATCTTCTATCTTCAAATCAAAATATACACTAATAAAACTCAAAGAGTCCTGTGGCACCTTATAGACCAGGGGTCGGCAACCTTTCAGAAGTGGTGTGCCGAGTCTTCATTTATTCACTCTAATTTAAGGTTTTGTGTGCCAGTAATACATGTTAACGTTTTTAGAAGGTCTCTTTCTATAAGTCTATAATATATAACTAAACTATTGTTGTATGTAAAGTAAATAAGGGTTTTAAAATGTTTTAAGAAGATTCATTTACAATTAAATTAAAATGCAGAGCCCCCCGGACTGGTGGCCAGGATCCGAGCAGTGTGAGTGCCACTGAAAATCAGCTCGCGTGCCGCCTTCGGCAACGCGTGCCATAGGTTGCCTACCCCTGTTATAGACTAACAGACGTATTGGAGCATAAGCTTTCGTGGGTGAATACCAATATGTCTGTTAGTCTATAAGGTGCCACAGGACTCTTTGTTGCTTTTTACAGATCCAGACTAACACGGCGACCCCTCTGATACCTGACTAACAAAACTCTTTCCCATCTGATTGGGATATCAAGTATGGAAGATGACTAATTGCATCCTCTAATCCACAATTTGTTGGTGGTTTATGTCAGTGCTGGAGAAAGATTTAAGACAAAGGGGAGTACATATTTAAAAACAGAAGGAAAAAATCCTTCCAGGATGGGAGTTGTTTAGATACTTGATTTCCCTTGGAGTCACAAGCTCTAAATAACACCCACTCAACAATGTCACTAAAATAACCTTTTCCCTCAAACCTCTCTTCCAAGGGGTTGCCCTTTGACAAAAGCATCTTTCAAAGTACAAATCTAGCAAGGCTTAAACCAGCTCACAGGTAAGACCTTTCTGAATGAACAGAATGAGGATTCCTTGAGAAAATATTTTCCTTACTATCCTTTGCATAGTGAGAGCTAATTAAGTGCTTGCCAGGTTTTACAGCTTCGCAGTCAAAAATGACTAGTATAAAATGTCATAATTAATTAGAAGTTTAATGCTAGAATGAACACAATAAAGGTCCTATCAATATTCAAGCAACAGCAGCATGTCTACCGACCAATAGACCTGATTCTGCAGGGTAAAAAAACGCCAAAATACTCAGATGTCAGGAGGGATTTAGGCCCAGATCCTCAGAGGTATTTAGACCTCTAAATACCATTGAGGTTATGGGACTGTGTGTGTCTACGCCGCAGAGCAAGGCCCCAAAACATTGTTAGGCAAGATTCATGAAAAAGGGCTCAGAAGCCCAAATCATTTCCCACGTTAGTTTTAAAGCTGAACATTATGGCCAATAGGTCAGCTCCCCAGCTGGTAGAAATTGGCCCAGCTCC
The DNA here is from genome assembly GCA_003942145.1 of Platysternon megacephalum. Taxonomy (NCBI): domain Eukaryota; kingdom Metazoa; phylum Chordata; order Testudines; family Platysternidae; genus Platysternon; species Platysternon megacephalum. The sequence continues at coordinate 8,063,595 of QXTE01000065.1, read as the reverse complement.
ACTGAATGGAGAAATGTGGCATTACATGCACTAGGGATCTGGCCCACTAACTTCAATGAAGCTTCGCTGATTTATTCCTGCTGGGGATATGACCCTCAATTTCCCTCTGAACAGCGGCTTGGCCTCTCTCCAATTTGTGCCCATAAAATACTAAACTGTGCGGGTGCCAATCAGCGTTCTTGTTCCTCTAACTCGGTGAGTCGCTGTCTATGAAGGAGCTGCAAATACTCAGCTATGCACCCACCATTCAAATATAGGGCCAGGGTCTCAGCTGGTGGAAAATGGCACCGCTTCATTGAGGTGAATGGACCTATGCCAATTTATACCATATGAGGATTTAGCCCATAGCATGCAAGTTGACAGGAGCAAATTTCATGATGGCAACTTGCCCCATGGAATGTGGAAGACAGGAATTTTTAGACCCTGATCCAGCAAAAACACTTAACTCTGAAAATACAAATTGTCCCACTGAAGTCAGTGCTTAACGTTTAGCCCATGCTCACGTTCTTGGCTGGATAAGGGCCTAGAGAAGCCCTTTTTTGGGCTCCCAGCAGCCTTAGAATCAAGGAAACAGCAAGATGGTTTAGAGCAACTTTCCCTTCCCTGCTCCCCTTCTTCAGCTGTGTCAAGAATGTGTTCAGCATACTGAGGATCTGGCACTGTGTATCTGAGCTACATCAGGCTCCTAGAGGTAAAAGACTCTATAACTCATTGATCCCTGAACTGTCTGGTCCCATTGTGTCTTTGTTGCGGTTTGTTCTGTTTTCCTCTCCTAGCTCAAGGTAACGATTCCCCCCACACACACACACACAATGCTGAGAACTTTGCAGAAAGCACTTCCATGGTGATGACCGAGCTGAGAAACCTTGTGACACTTCTGTGTCAGATTCATCCTCACGTGCACATTGGAGCAGAAAGAACTCAGTTCATTAGTATGATGATCAAATCCAGGAGAGAGAAAAAAGCCTTGAATATGGGAAAAAATTAATACCAGAGAAGTAAAGGTGCTCAATTTTTTTTAAAGAATGAAACTTATCTTATGAAGTCTTTTAAGACCAGCCAGAAGAGGCCTGGACCTCTTAGCCATCTGATTGTTGTTTTGATGAAACTTCAAGAAACCCCACATATTTTAAACCTGCATAAGTGCCACTGGACCGAATAATGGCATTTTTTTAATATGACCTTCATGTTTGTTCAAGGCTTTGCATTCTGTGAATTGTTGCATGCTATTGACACATTCTGAATAGCTTCCTCAGTAAAAACAAAACAAAAAACCCACAACAAAGAAGCTTGTTGGCTTGGCTTGTTAGAACTACCCTTTGGCACTCAGTAGCATTCCTCATTGTTCTTGGGGCTTTTCACGGGTTTCAGTTACATTTTAGGGTGACATTTCTAATAAATATGTGTAGACCTCGGCAAAGTGTGAAGCTCTCTGGCCCAGATCTTAAAAGATACCTAGGCACCTAACTAGGGTGCCCATATGTCCCGTTTTGGCCGGGACAGTCCCCTTTTTAAGCTCTGTCCCGGACATCCTGACTTTTTTTTTTGTTGTTGACAAAAACAGGCATTTGTCCTGTTTGCTCTTCCCTACTGATCAGTTGGCAAGAGCAAACGAACAAATGCCCAGTTTACCAAAAAGAGTCAGAGCAACGTGGGGGGGGGGGGCGGCGATGTGAGGTGCTGCGCACTGAGGCTCAGGGGGGTCGGCGCCAGCCCCAGGCAGCATGGGGCTTGGGCACTCAGCCCCAGTCCCAGCCATGAGCAGCATGGAGCTCCTGGGGGGTCAGCCCCATCACTGGGCAGTGTGGGAGGGCAGTTCTGGTGAGCCCCAGGCCATCGCATTTTTACTTTAGGAAATATGGTCACCCTACACCAGGGGTTCCCAAACTTGGTTCACGGCTTGTCCAGGGTAAGGCCCTGGCGGGCTGCAAGATGCTTTGTTTACTTGAGCAGCCACAGGTCCGGCCGCTCCCAGCTCCCAGTGGCCGCGGTTCACCGTTCCCGGCCAACGGGAGCTGTGGGAAGCGGTGCGGGCCGGGCTACCGCTTCCCGCAGCTCCCATTGACCAGGAACGGCGAACCGCGGCCACTGGGAGCTGCGAGCAGCTGGACCTACGGACGCTTAGGTAAACAAGCATCTCGCGGCCTGCCAGGGCCTTACCCTGAACAAGCCACGAACCAAGTTTGGGAACCCCTGCCCTACACCTACCTCTGAGTTGAATTGGAGTTAGACACTGCCCCACACTGGCCTGTTAGGAGTTCATAGAGCCCTTGGGAGGCGGCACAAAAAGCAGCCAATAGGAAAGGAGCAGCCAGTAGCTGACTGGAGCTCGATGAGGGAAGGTCAGGCTCCTGGCCAGGCAGAAGGGAACTAGCACCCTGGACAGAGCAGTGCTGCAGGCAATGACCGGGGCTGCAGCAGAAAGCTAAAGATGGCTCCTTGTTGGCTGCAGGGATTCGCAGGCCGAGGCCCTGAGGCAAGGGCGAAGAAGGTGCTGGGGGCCATGGGGAAGTGGCCCAGGGAAATGAACTGAGGCGTCAGAGGGGATGCAGCAAGTGGCAGTCACCTACAGGGTCCCTGGGCTGGGACCCGGAGTAGTGGGTACCCCCGGGTCCCACCCCCCCCCTCGCCACTGAGGAAGTGGCCAGACAGTTGGCTGCAGTTGCCAGTGAGGGAAGTGGCTGGATAGCGGACTGCAGTCCTCCCAGAAGAGGGGAGAACAGAGCACGCTACAGCTGGAGGCCTGTGTCATGAAGAGGAAGCCGTGGTCATGGGAGTGACGTGGGTCCTGGAGCGGGAGTGACGACGGCCAGACACCACCCGAGGAGGGTGCACTGGCTAGCAGAGCTAATCCCCGGGACAGCCAGAAGGAGGCACCGCAGGGATGAGTAAATCCCATCACCGACACCTAAAATCCCGCCGAGGATCTGGGCCACTGCGTCTAGAGTTGAGTGTAGTTTGTCTGTGCAAGCATCTATGGTTGATATACTACTATGTGAGGTGCCATGCAAGCGTGTCTCTCATCCCTGAGTTACTTCTGAACCTGCTTAGCCCAATGAATCATCCCAGAGCCAGAGAGAGTGAGGAGTCAGAGGCAATTACCGGCTATTCTTGTTATAGGCCCCACACCATCCAACCAGGGTTCAGCCAATCCACAGGTCAGGACCCACCCAGGGGATCCCAAGGCAGATGTAGAGGCTCCTCAGGACAGCAGTCTCTTCAGTCTGCTTAATGTCGCAACCTGTCTGGGAGCACGGCTGTTGGCTTGTTCTGCTCACACCTGTGCTCCTGCTCCAGCCTCCCGCTGCTCTTGCCACCCAGATTAAGCCGGGTATTGATTTATTTTATATCAGTTTCCCACCCAATGTAACTCACTGAAATCAATGAAATTACTTCTGATTTGTGCTGATGTAGTTGAGGTTGGAACCCGGTCCCTATTATTCCTGATTTGCATTGCCCATGCTACGCCAGTCTTTTCTCTTGAGCAGAGATTGCCCGGATGTCACATTATATGATACATTAATTATCTAGATTAAAATCCACGAGGGACTAGATTAATAGTGTGATACCACCTTTTATTTCACTTGAGACCTAAACCACATTTGATCCCAGATCTAGACTCTGAGATTAATGGTTTATGCTATTAATGAGAATGAGACGGTGGGATTTTTCAAAAGGGCCTAGGTGCCTCGGGGGGGAGGGGGGGGAGTTTTTGACAGTGACTAGGCACCTATCTGCATCGTTAGGCACCTAAATGTCTGTGTAAATCTGGCCCTAAGTGACTTGGGAACAACTCCCATTGATTTTCCATGGGATTAATGGGCCTAAATTACTTATCGGCTTTTGAAAATCTCATTTGTATTCTTAGAGATGTTCTGAAAGAAATTCTGTTTCAATACATATGACTAGAAATTGTCATAACCTATTGAATTAACTTGTAGATTTTTGCTAACCGTTGTTACCGATTACTGTGTCACATGCCTTTTCCTCGACTGAGCAGGCACCTAGACATATGAGTGATAATACACAAGCGTGAGTATGTACCTAGTGGGCCAGATTTAGTGCAAATCAGTGTCACGCCATTGACTTGGCAGAGTTAGGCCAACACTGAACTCCTTTGAAAATACCACCCTACCTACACAAAACCCATGTAGGGAAATGAGTCCGTCTTCCTGATGCAGGGGAAATCCAACAAGCTCCAGGCACTGATACCTGAGTTGTCATGGAACCAAGCCACTACCATCTATTTTTACCTGCAGCTCTTAAGTCTACTAGTCTCATGCACAGTGATTACTCCATGGGAAAGACTACACACGAGAGCATCAGAGATTCATCTCAGGGACCTTGACCCCTCCTTAACAAAAGATGCAGAAAAATGAAGCGATACTATTCAGCATGAGCCAGCCTCTCTGCTGGTGCAAACAGGAGGTCCATGCAATGAAAGGATCCTTCTACAGTTAGGATCCCAAAGTCCTGTACACAGGTGCTAGCTTTAGGATGGGGAGCTCACCTGTTACTCCACTGTCAAGCTGTCCTGCAGTGGTTCCAGAGCATGAGTACCAACTTCAGGGCGGACTGTTAGGAAACAGGACACAACCCCCAAATTGGCTGCGAGTTCTGTACTTAGATCCTGGTGTCCTGCAGCAACATCAGATGTTCTTCCATCTCAGTCAGTCTTGCCAAGAACGCATTGCATGCAAGTAGCCTTCCTGGCCTTCTTACAGAAAGAGGAACAGCACACATCTTCCACATTGGGCTGCTTTAACTTTAATGGTGCTCATTTCACCTCCTGGCTGATGATGCTTCTTCTGGTGATTGTCTCTTCCCTCACTGGAGCCTGTCCAGGTCAATGGCATATCTCCTAAGCCATAAGGTCTCCTTACTGACGTAAATAGGTACTTTTGCTGCATAAAGAAACTGCATCCAATTTGCATGTACATGCACATACCCGTCCTATGAATAAGGTTAGCAATGGGGTTTTACGGTCGTGCTGTACTTGTGTATTTCTCCTTACAGCATTTTTTAGAAACAGAACATAACTACTAGCTACATAGTGAGCAAATGTTTCTGGTTTGTGGCTGGGATTGCTACACAGCCCATAGGCCCATAGACAGACCCATGCTAGCTCTGATCAAGCTAGTGCACTAAAAATAGAAGGGTAGAGGCTGCAGCGGGAGGGCTGGGAGGGACCAGCCGCCCCACGTACAATCTCGTCCAAACCCCTAGATACCTTCTCAGGGTGGTTAGCCCCTCCCGCAGCTGGCTACACTTCTATTTTTAGCAGGCAGGCTCAGTTAGAGCTAGTGGGGGTATGTCTACTTGGGCTGGAATTTACACCTTGTGGCTCCACTGTAGACATACCCATAAACTCTTTTGACTAGACTGCGACTGCAGGCACAGCCCTCAGCAAGGAGCGAGGAGTAAGCTGCTCCACCTGAAGTGGCCCAGGGAGGCCCTCTGACCACAGACAACCCTACGAGTCCTAGTTCCTCCCCTGCTTTCTCCTTGCTCCCGTACTGGCCTAGAACAGGCAATACCCCTGCAGAGCTCAGTTGCTCTGGCCAGGCACCAGGGGAAGTGGAGACACAGCTCTGCCTATTTCCCTCTCACCCACTTGCTCCAGAAGCAGAGTAAATGGGTGAATTTCCCCACTTCTCTCTCCAGGCCCCTCCCCTGGCCCATGCAGGCAATAGCACCCGACACCGTTTGCACTTTCCACGTGGCACGTACCACCAGCAGGGGCAGAGCTAGGGAAGGCAGCCCCTTAGGGCTTGGTGGTGGGTGATTCCATTTTGTTTCCTTGCTCTGGGCTGGAGTTTTGTTAGAGAAGACAACTTGGGACTGGAGCCCCCAGAGGCCCCGTGCATGGTGCGTCCCATGTGAAACAATTCCGAGGGTGCCCCTGCGTGCAGTCCTTTTATTTTCATCGAGTCACACGTTTTAAGGCCAGAACAGAAGATTACGATCGTCTGGTCTGACCTGCTGCATAACACAGGGCACAAAATTTCACCCAGATGAAGTAACTTGTCCCAGGCCATCAGCGGGTCAGCCGGGAATAACACGTGAGTCTACTCAGCCCCATTCCAGTGCCATCATCCCAAGCCATCCTTCTGCCTCATCAGTGTCTATCCAGCCCTCGGCAAATCACTCACACCCTGCCAGCATCTGATTTTACTCGTCAGCACAAGCAATGTTGTCACCTCTCATGAAAAAAAAACATTCCACTAACGCCACTCATGCCCCGGTCTGTTCTTCCGTTCCAAAGTCCCTAATTACTGTAATGTTAAAGATACTCGTTTCTCCCACTCACTTCCTGTTCCCTTTTCAGCTTCTCTTCCTTCCCCCTTCTGTTGGCACCTCATTCCATTTGGCCTCTGAGCTCAGTAGCCAAGTAACTATGGTCACTCTTAATTTTATATAGAATCTTATTCTGAGTTTAAAGGCAAAGGCAAGGATTCTGCAACGAATCTATTTTGTGAGATCCCCTTTGATATTGTATCTAAAACTGAACCAAAGCGTCACCTTGACCATACACTGACATTGGTACGATAAAGGAAATCAGTAGCGATCATTACCTCTGAATTCTTTTCTGCGTTTGTTTTTCTCAAAAAAAAAGAAAATGTGATACTTTCAGTCCTATCGGAGTTGTACATGTGAACACTTCTAGATTTCCCTGTGTCTGATAGAACTGAGGGAAAATTTTCATCCACAACACTTTCCAACAAAAAACACAGACACCAAAACGTTTAGCAAATTTGTGTCTGATTCACCAAATTGTTTTCTTTGGGGGTGGGGAGGAGAAATCAGAAAAAGTTGAACCATTTCATTTTGACATTTCCTAAATGAAATGTTTTGATTTTTTGTTTCAAAATGGTCTTAAATGTTATTTCAAAATAATTAAACATTTTTTAAAAAGCCCCAAACTGAAACAAAATATTTAGTTTCCGGTTGAACAAGAACATTAGTTCAACATGAAATGAATTGTTTTTAACTTTTCCATTTGCCAAAACTTTCAGAAAATTTCATATAAGGGTCAACCCGAGACAATTTTTTCCCCTCAATTTTTTTTTCAGACTTGACAGTGAACTGAAAAATTGGTTAGTCACACAGCTCTGGTCTCTGGTGATTGGATGAGTAGTTTCCTAACCTATGACAGCATTGTCTGGAGCAGGGGTAGGCAACCTATGGCACGCGTGCTGAATGCGGCACGCGAGCTGATTTTCAGTGGCACTCACACTGCCGGGGTCCTGGCCCCCGGTCCAGAGGGCTCTGCATTTTAATTTAATTTTAAATGAAGCTTCTTAAACATTTTAAAAATCTTATTTACTTTACATACAATAGTTTAGTTATATATTATACACTTATAGACACACACCTTCTAAAAACGTTAAAATGTATGACTGGCACGCGAAACCTTAAATCAGAGTGAATAAATGAAGACTCGGCACAGCACTTCTGAAAGGTTGCCGACCCCTGGTCTGGAGCTTTGTGGGTGTATACTTTACGGGAGCTTTCTGTAGTCTATAAAACTCATTGTGTGGTATTAAGTGAGTGAATCTGATATGAATGGAGTATGAAAGTGTCTTTCCCCCCATGCCTTTCTTTCCTCTACTTTATGGCCATCTATGCTACAGCACATTGTTGTTTGAGTTCCTTTCCCCGGGTCGGCAGGAGGGTGCGATGACATCTGGAAGGAGGGTCCCAACTAGGGGGTCTTTTCCCTCCACTCCAGCCTGGCGTTCTCCTTCCCGGAGACTTTTATCCTCCTTAACAGCCCAGAGGCTGTCAGACTGGGTGTGGGACCCCTCTACCGTGTCCCTGAAAGTCTCATCTATGTACCTCTCCGTCCCCACCTTAGCCCCTCCAGTTCAGCCAGTCTGGTCTCCAGAGCCCGTACTGGGTCTCTGCGGGCCATGAGTTGCTTGCACCGAGTGCACACGTATGTCACCTGCCCCCAAGGCAGATAATCCTACATGCTGCATTCAGTGCAATAAACTGGATAGTCCCCACTCTGCTGCTGGACTTCTGGCTGCATCCTTGCAAGGTGTGGGTTTGGTTTTTTTGTGAGGAGGGTGGTTGGCTTAAGTTTAGAGTATGTTTGTTAGGTGTATCTGCTTCTCACGTGCCCTCTCTAAACTCCCTTGCAAAACTCCCCGGGTCGCTAGCTCCTCTGGTCGCTTAGAAACGGCCTTTTTCATCCCCTGTTCTCCCTGGGTTAGCCCTGCCCCCTTGTCAAGGGCTCTTAAAGGGGTCAGGGACCGAAGGATGGCAGGCTAGAGTCTTGTTGGCACACAGCACACAGACCCCCCCAAACAGACCACGCGATCATCTTGAATCCAGCAAGCACAAGGCAAGCCAGCAATGAACAAACTCGCAGACAGACTCACCCCAAGGGTCATGTAGTCACTCCTCCTCCACCTGGAGAACTCCCTCACAAAAACTCCTCCGCTTGCTGATCCTTTTCACTAGCTCGTGGATGGAGTGTTTAAACTTCTAGATACAGCCCTATTTGTTAAAGACAGAGTGGGTAGAAGGATCAGAGTTGGCTGGCTGCATCAGACATGCCATTACCTGCTTTGGAGTTTGACAATTCAGAAGCACGGGACCTGGAATGATTATGGATCAGTGTTGTGACAGTTAAATCACAAGATGGGTTACAGGTGGCGTCTGTTATGGACACCGACTCAGACAAGAGAGCAGGAAGAACTGCTCCTTAAGCATCTATCGAGAATGTGTAGAAAGAAAAATTGCATTATCATGGGAGATTTCAATCTGGGGGGCATATGTTTAAGAATCCTCATGTTGCCACTAGTAAAACATCCTTGGAAGATTATAGGTGATAATTTTAAACACAAAAAGTATTACACCCAACTCAGAGTAATTGTAATTTAGACCTCTTTCTGAAAAGATGAATTGATCACTGAACTAAGTTTTAGTGGCTGCCGTGGTACAAGTGATTGGGAGCTAATTACTTTCATTACGTGCAAACAGCATGCAGTTCAGATCAGTGTGTGCGCGCACGCGCACACACACAAAGGGACCAATTTTCAAAAGCTGAAAACAATTATGAGCAAAATTACTTGGTTGGGTAGAAAATTTTAAACAAAAAACATCTGAATCATAATTGGAAGTTGTTTAAGAAAACTTTATTAAATGCCCAGAAAAAACCCTCACAATTCCGTAATCATGAAAGAAGACTTCTTCATTTAAAAATACCATCCTGACCAAGAATGGAAATGAAAGCTGCAATTTAAAAAAGTAAAAGAACAATATATAACAAATGGAAGAAGGGTAAGTTAATAGCAATGACCATAAATTAGGAGTGAAGAGATAGACAATTGATAAGAGAAGCTGAAGGTCTCAATGAAAAATCTCCAGCCAGTAAGGTTAAGGACAGTGTAATGGAGTCGGCACCCACCTCTTGCGAGCGCCCCCTTTCTTTGGGCGATGTACATGCAATCACAGCTCTTTTCAGGGGCTTCACCCACCTCTCGCAGCTGGCCCCCCTTTGGTTGGTTCGGTGTGAGTTTGCTTTTCATTTTAGTTCTTATCTCAGGGTAGCACCCACCTCTCATGAGCACCCGATGGTTCTCTTGGTGGATCTTCAGCAACTCAGCCCTCCGGCCAAGCTACAGACATAGTCTCCCCTTCCAGGGTATACAGTCCGGAATTCTTATCACTGCCCTGGTGTGGGGCCATAGCTCTTAGGCTTCCCCGAGGCACTGCCTTCTTCAACCACCCAGCCGGGGCCCATCTCGGTACCCTCAACTGGTGTCCTTTTCAGCACCCCTCCCTGGGCTCAGTCTGTAACCAGACCGGCAGGGCCCATTTCGGTGACCTCATGTGGTCTGGCCAGGTTCCGTGCTTAGTCCCCCCAGGCTCACCCTACCCACGCTGAGCTTTTCGTGGTCCTGCTGCTATTCTATCCAGCCAGCCAGGCACCTGGTCTATGGCAGCCTTCCATGGGCTCGGCTCTGCCTGGTGAGCGCTCTGCAGTGAGCTGTCCATGGTCCTGATGTTCATCTAGCCAGCCAGGCACCTGACCCTCCCTCATCACATCCACACAGCAACTGAAGGCCCTGCTCTGCTGCTTGCCTTTTATCTGGCCCTCCTGGCCCCTTATTGGCCACTCCAGCAGTCCCTGATTGGCTGCTCCTCTGCAGCCACTCTAGGCTGCCTGGAGGACTCCTAGCTGCTCTATTCTGGGGCAGGGTGACGCAGGGCCGTGAGGCCTCCAGCAGGGCACCTCCGGACCTAGTCCACCCTGTCCTAGACAGTAAAAAGGAATCCTTACACTGGGATAGGTCTATTGCTAGATATGGATGGTATAATCTTCAATAAAGATGCAGAAAACAAGTAAAAGGCAGAAGTGCTTAATAAATATTTGTGTTGTATATTTACAAAGACACTGAATGAGGTATTCTACCTTGGGATATTTTTTTTTTATTCTGTCAGTAACCAGGGAGGATGTTAAAACAGCAACTATTAAAGTTAAACATTTTTAAATCAGCAGGACCAGGTAACTTGCACCCAGGAGTGGCTAAATTGCTCTCTAAACCATTGGTGGGGCCTTTTTAGCAAACCTTGAAACAGTGGGGAAGTTGCAGATTACTGAGAAACAATCCAAAGTTCTGCCAATGTTTAAAACCTGTAAACAGAATGGCCTCAATTGGACATCAAACCCATAGAAAGGCTGATGGGGGATGCAATTAATAAAGAAGTAAAATGCCAATGAATGCCAATTAACGTGGCTTTATTGGAAATTAGTCTTGTCAAACAAACTTGCTGTTGCACAATGAGATTATAATTTGTTTGATAAAGGTAACAGTGTACTCAGACTTCAGTAAGGCATGGCATTCCCACTAAAAAACTGCTATGATCCAAAATCAATGTCACCTATAGTAAATGGCTTAAAGATTGATCTCAACAAGTAATTGCAAATGAGGCGTCATCCGCCCATAGCTTGTTTCTACTGGGGTTCCAGAAGGAGTTGTCTTGGCCCAGTACTATCCGATATCTTTACTGATGATGTGGAAGGAAATATAAAATCATTGCTGGTAATGCTTTGAGACGGCACAACAATTGGTCAAATGGTAAATAATTTCAAGGACAGGTCAATGATACAGAGTGCTCTGGATGGCTTGGTAAGGTGGGCTCATTCGAACATGTATTTTCATGAAGCCATATACTAGATCTTTACTTCTAGTGATAAAGACTATAGGTCACGCTTGGAAGATGGGGGACTGCATCCTGGAAAGTGCTCTGAAAAGGACTTAGTGGATAACCAAGTGTCCATGCCGCTCCCAGGATCTTGCTGTGGCTAAGAGGGCTAATGTGAGCCTGGGATGTATAACCAAGAGCAAGCAGGAATAAGGCAGTAATATTGCCTCTGTATATAGCAGTAGTGAGACAGCTGCTGGAATACTGGCTCTGGTGTTCACACTTCCCAGAAAATGTTGTAAATTTACTTTAGTGGATTTTGTATCAGGCCTTAAAAAAGCAGCTCTGGTGGGTCTACCAGAGGAAAGCTACTGCCACTTCATTAAAGCAAGAAAAGGGTAATTCCATTTGTGAATCTAAGAATGCTTTCCTGTCAGCATAGAAAGGCCTTTCTTTGGGTGGTATATGATTTCCTAGAGCAAATGTGCAATCAATAAATACCTGCCTGCTGATAAGTACTTGATTTCTCCATTTGATATGGGCACGCAATACACACCCTGACTCATACATTAAATATCTGTGACCCAAAAGAGGAATGTCTTTATGACAACATTTTTTGTCTTTCATGAACAGGGTCATTAAGCAACACTTGTAACTACTAAATCTGGGTTTTGTGTGAAAATGATTTCAGCGAGCACGGGAAACCCCAGATTTCTTTTCAATCTACTGACATCTTTTGAAAGCAATTCCTAAGCCTCCATTTCAAAGCCTCTTTCAATCTCTGCAAATTGTTGGTAACAGCTGAATCGAGGCAAACAGATCATAACACTGTAACTCAACAATAAGTACTATCGCTGATTATTTAGAAGAAACTGTCGCTTTTCGGAGCACTGCCACAGGAAGAAATTATCATATATACTGGAATATTTAAAAAAGAATTCAGCCTTCATCCATATGTCAATTGCATCTTGCAAGGTCAGTATCTTTACTGTAATAGACACTGGCAAAAATAGCAACAGCAACCTATGTATGAAAACAACCATAATCCGCCATTGTGGTCAGAAGGCCAAGCTGATGGGTGAAATAAACGTTGTGCTCCCAAACATATCTTTAATTCAAGGTGATCTTTCACATGATGTGCAATGCTTAAAGATTCAATTATAATTCAGAGAATTCAAATCTAATAGTTGACTTCTTGCTGTTTGGTTGGTTGGTTGTTTAGTGTTCCTATTCTTTGGAATCACATTTCACAATTCAGTCCTTACAAACTTCAAAAGAAACAATCCATTTGTGTGTATTTAATGTCTGATTAAGATTAAAAAAACCTTATCAACTCTGATTATGAGAATGATTTTCAGACTTTCTGTGAAACTTCTGCCACACTAGTCAAATGATTTTTATTAGAGCAGGTCAAAATTTTCAGACAAAATGTTTTTCCTCAGTAAATGTTGATTTGACTAAAAATTAAACTATTTCATGGGAATGTATTGATTTTGTCTAAATGATTGATGAAAAATTATCAAAAATATTCATTCTGATAAGCCTTCATTTGGACTGTCATTTGTATTATATATTAGTTGAAACGAAGCCTTTCAATCTTAGCCAAACACGTTGTGTTGACCTTATCAAAACTCAAAAAGGCCAAAATGGAATATTTTTACAATATTTCCTTGATTTTTCATCTCAATTCTGGATTAAAGAACATTTCAAGATCTTGGGATTTCCCACTGGACAGAATTTCCGTTTTCCGACCAGCTCTAATTTTTATTCAGTTCTTTGGATTTATATGAATACCTACAAAAAGGTGTGTCGTAGGATCCTCGGTGGGTTGGGTGGCCAAATGGTTTAGCATCCACTCAGCTGTGGGGTAGTGGTAAAGGAGCCCGGGCCTGCCCGCTCCACCGGGCTCCGACCCAGGGCCCTAGGAGAGTCAGCAGTGTTGACCCCTGGAGGGAGAAGGAGTTGCATCCTCTGAGTTACCCTCCGTGGGTCACTCCCTCCACTTCTGGTCCCAGGAAAGGAAAAAGGAAACCAAACCATCAGCCACAGCCAGGCTCAGCATACAGTCCTGGTACTTCAGGGAGGCACCCGTCACTCCTTTTGGCAGAAGCCTGCAGGGGAGTTCTGACCTCTCCAGCCTTCCCGCTTCTGAGCTGGGTTGCTCCCTTTTCAGTCCTGTGTCCAGCTGGAACATGCTCTGCAGGGATGGAGGGGCGGGGCTAGCTGGGCCCTGGACTGCCCTTTAACCCCTTCCATCCCAGTGTGGGGTTTGTATCACACAGTGCCTATCTCAGACGCCAATTAACTTGGACACAAATGAAAAATGCGCTTCGTCAAGCAAAAAACAGCAGCTAACCCACTTCTATAAAACTAAGGGTTTGTCTCCACAGCAAGTTCCTGTGAATCTACAGTGCACCCGCTTGCCACACAGTAATGTCCCATGTGGCCCCCACAATGGCGCAGTGACAGTCCCAGAATGCAGCTTGGTGCCAGGCACTTGGAAGCAGTAATATGCTAAGCTGCGCCCGGCGGTGTCCCCGTGGGACATTGGTGCACAGCAAGCTGGTGCACTGTAGTCTCACACTCCGGCTTGCAGTACTGTAAGTTGCCATGTAGACGAGTCTGACACCCCTAGCAGAACGCCTCTCCCCCACAAACCTCTTCCCTCCCCGGCGCCCAAGTTCAACATTTTCAAATCTGGGTGCTCAAAGCTGCATCCATCTTTAGGCATCTCAAGCCAAGCGGCCTGCTTTATAAAGGTGCTTAGCACATGCCGGTCCCATTAACTGTTATGGCCCTTTTATTTAGACACCTAAAGATGGTTGCAGGAGCCTAATTTTATGTCCCCAAGATCAAAAATGTAACCCTAAGCCCTTAGAAGATTCAACCAATGGCCAAGCAAGGAAGGGAATTCCAAAGCTCAGAGTCCCTCCCAGGTCTACTCCACTGCCAGCCCCCTGCTTTTTTTAAATTGTGGGGGCACCAGCTCGAGGATCCCCACTGATCACAGCAGTGGTGTGGCCCAAGCAGAGAGGTATTCTCTCAAGTAGGCAGGTCCTAGGTCATTTGGGCTGGGAGGTCCCGAAGGAGCTAGGTACCCATCTCCCATTGAAAGTGAACGGCATTTGGGCAGCTACCTCTTGCAGGATCCTTTTCCAAGTAAACAAAAAGACACCTTAACTTCCACCCAGATAAGCAGCCAGTGCAGATCCCGGAGCACTGGGGTTATGTGCCCCGGCCTAGATATGCTACTTTATAAGGGGGGTTGCTGAATTCTGCAGCAACTTAAGGTTTTCATCCTGCCTTGAGTGGCCCTGCAGCCCCGTGTGCAAGGTGGCAACGCCACTCATTCAAATTTGGCCCGGGGGCCCCTCTGTCATGATGGAAGGGCGGCTGAGCCAAATTTGAGCAGCATTCCAACCCCATGGGACTGCTTGGCACCCACCACCACCTTGGCAGTCCTTCCAGTGTCCATGGGCACCGGCCACCCTCAGCTTCCTGGGAGAAGCAAATCCCCCCAGGACCCAGGCAGTGGGCAGACTGGCTCTGCTTCCTGGGGATGCAGAGGGAGGATGGAGCCTGACCACCTCTCCAGGTAAGAGCGTGGGGCTCGGTAGGGGGCAGCAGGCGGACAGTGTATGTGAGAGTGCAGGCCTGGGTGCAGAGTCAGCAGAGCGGGAGCACGAAGGGGAAAATGTGTGGGGCTGGGGGCAGTGCAGGGGAGGCCCAGCTCTGGGCTTCCTCGGGAAAATTCTGGTTGCCCCCCTCCCCTGCTTCAGAGCAGGGCGTGTGTCTCTATGTGTTTGCACCATGCTGAGCACAACGGAGCTCTGATCGAGGGCTCTGGGCAGTCCTGTAATACCAACGTGGCAGCAATGGTATCCCTGGGGTAACGCCACTGATTCCAGCCATGTTCTTCCACAGATGAACTTGACCCAGGCTGTTGAGAACTTGGTGGTCGGGGAGAGCACACGCATGGGCCCCTCTGAAGACGTCAAACATCTCTTAGGCCTTGATACTTCCCAGCACAATACGCTGTTGCTGCACAGCCCGGGGCAAGGCAGTGTGAAGTGCTTGTTACTCTGTAACTAGGAGCAGCTTTCGTAAGAGGAAAACCGGCCCTGGGCCTGGGCCTGGGCGTAAAGCAGCACAGACCCCCAGGCAGTCGTGCTGATTGACACCAGGCCCATTGTACTTTTTTATAGTCACTAACTTGCAAGTCGTTTTCAATGCCACACTTGGTCAAAGGCTTTGCAAATGCTTCTTTTCAATCACCCGTGGAGCGCTTTCGCCTACAGAATGGCACTCATTTATAACACAGTTAAACTGTGGCTTATGTGCAAGTCTTCTCTCCGTTCCATTCAAATGCTATTGCCTGGCTATATTGACTATATAATGCAGGCCCGGCCCAGCAGTCTATGGACACAATCCTCATTGAAAGCTGCCATTCCATAGCGCTTGCCAGCCATGGCCTCAGGTCTTGCCTTCTTCTGAGGATGTCACTACTAGGGGCTATTATTATTGTTTTTAATTATTATGTATAGCACCATAGTACTTAGGAACCCCAGTCATGGGCCGGGACTTCATTGTGCTAGGCGCTGTACATGCACGGAACAAAAAGACAGTCTCTGCCCCCCAGGGGATTACAGTCAAAATTTAAGAGAGAATGGCTAGACGGAAGAGGACGTACACGCACACCATGAGACGTTATTGGTCCACATGACAGGCGGAGGTCTCTGCACACCAACAGCCTAACCTAAAAGAGAGCACAGCCTTCGGAGACAACATCACAGCTGGTGGGGCTACACCAGAGACCTCTGAGCCAATGGCCGGATTTTCGTCTAGGTGCTGAGCACCGATGTCAGTGGGAACCAGGAGCATTCAGATGAGGCCGTGCACTTTTTATGAAGGGACTCTAACGAGGCCAAACCAAAGCCGGGTTGTGATTCGTGGGGATACAGCATCCCAAGGCCACTGAAGTAAAAGAGTCTTTCCATTGACTTTGATGGGCTTTGGATCAGGCCCATAGCCTGACTAGCTTAGATATTCATTGCACATGTCAACATCTGAGGGTGCGGTTCTGTTTTGTGGTTTCCATGTTGCTAAATATTTCTCCTGTGCAATCGATCGCGCCTAAAAAGCGCAGCTTGCCAGCGAAGCATCACCAGCGAAAAGCGGAGTGGCTAGGGTTGGGTGGAGATAAGAAAGTGGCCTAAAATATCGGTGTGTCCTCTGAAGGCTCTGTCTCCAGCTAGTGACAAGGATAAGTACAACACTGGTTTAAATCCAGAGGACGGGGAAAATACCTTAGCTACTTTATACAGTTTAATCCCCCCCCCAAAAAATGTGATGAAATGAGACACCCTCTGACTGCTATGAAAGTTCGCTCAGGCCTCTTATGTATCCTACAAACCATGTGAGGGAATAAATCTAGAACTGTCAGTCTGCAAGGCTGAAGCCTTTAGAGGGTATGAACATGGGTAGTTCTTCACCAAGGGCTCAGCCATATGGCCCTGACTCACAACCGGTACCTGACTACACGTGCCGTTCTATCCGATACGATTCACTTGACAGCTGGCAGAACTGGACGCCAAGTCTTTTGGACGACATATTGCACCATATCTTTGCTCTGCCAGTCCCTGCTGTGCATCCATATCACCTTCCAGGTGCCTGAGCTCTGGCAAGTGTTTATAGCCAATGGGAAAGAAATTGTATCATGCCCTTTCCACGGGCTTTGCAATCTATTGGTGATGGCAGGTTTAAAAATAGACTCTATCAAAGGGGGGAAAGGGATCTTTCAAAGGAAATTGACATTAAGGATTCTTTCGGGCGCAAGACGGATGCAAGCACAGGTTCTTAAATTTAAGTTTTTGAAACATTACGAGCAAATTAAGTGCTTTGGTTGCAATTTGTTTCTGGTAAAGTTCAATGCTCGCTAATACCCCAATCCTGCTAAAATTTAAGCCCACAATTAACTTGAAGCATGTGAGCCTTCCCATTGAAGCCGGCAGGATCATTTGGGGTATTTAAAGTTATATATTTGCTTAAGTGCTTTGCTGCATTGGGGCTTAGAAGATCAGAAGTACTTATTTTTAGATTTTAATCATACAAAAATAATTGTGTCATCATGGACAAGATGACAAAATCGCTGAGATTGAGGATGATTTTGAGTTGGCAGAATTGTTAATTTGACACTTCCCCTTTTATCCTAAAAGACTAAATGGTCTTTAAAGTGATTTATAACTGGAAACGTTTATATATTCTGAAATATCCTTGGTTATAACGTACTGTAGAAATCACTGGTTTACATTTTATTTGTGGGTAGTTATCTCTGTAGTTCTATTATTAAAATAACCTACTCTTCAAGACTGTGTGTAGCATGTGACTCATGTAAATACATCAGTACAATTTTGGGCTGTTGTTTTGTTTTTAAAAAAAGGAACCTGCAACTTAAATCCACTCTGGTTTTGCTTGAGTAAAGCTAGAAAGCTCAGGCCCTCTGGAATTAATGTTCCAAGATGTATTTTCATTCATAATATCTAGTTCCTCAAGCTTTTGCAGAGCCTGATCCAAAGTCTGTTGCAAACAATGAGCCTCTTTCTGTCAACTTCAAAGGGTTTTGGATCAAGCCCTTACACTCTGCACTGGTACAAGCCTAGTGTTAAATATTTTCAAAGATTTTCTTTGGTTGGTTTTGATTTTGATTTTTTGTTTTTAGTGGATAATAAAAGGTTCCAAAGATGCTCCCATATTGTTAACCTAGCCCCTTTATCTCTGATTCAGCAATTCAGGGCAATCCAAACTCTTCAACCAAACATGTTTGATGGGTTTTTCCTGTCTTCATGAAAACAGCTGCACCACAAGTCGGTGTGGGCTAGTGGCTAGGGCACATGAACTTATCTAGTTCTTTTTAGCACTACCGTGCTAATACAACTTGCAATGAACAAGATCTTATTTATTTATTTGGTGCATGTAATCTGACCAAGCCAAGCCACAGCGTTCTTATCAACTATGTTCAAGGCACAAAGACCTCCAGGAAGTCGGGTAATTTTGCAGTCCTCCACAATCTGTGTCATGGTTTATGGCTGCCCACATTGACATAAGTGGACTGTCTCTGAAATTCCGCTGCAGCACAAATTCCATGTGTAAACGTGCCTCAGTGGGTCACAACTGAGGATGCCAAATTCAGGATGAACTGCTGAGAAATAGGCAGATACACCCCAAGACTGGTGGCTAATCCCCCATAGAATATACCAAACCAGCAACAAAAGTAAACTTCTGTTTCACCACACTGTCTAACAAGAAGTCATAAAAGCAGTTTCCTCCTGCATTCCGGTCCTTGTATTACCACCGAAAACACTGGATGTAAAGGTGAGTGGTTCTTTATAACCAGTCTCACCAACTAAAAGGTTCTTCTGATCCCAAAGGACCAGCCACACACCCAGGTCAATATATAACTTAGATCTTACCCAAAAATCATGCTGATGCCAGTCCTTTAGTATCTAAAATGTAAAGGTTTATTGAAAGAAAGAAAGAAAGAAAGAAAGAAAGAAAGAAAGAAAGAAAGAAAGAAAGAAAGAAAGAAAGAAAGAAAGAAAGAAAGAAAGGAAGGTGAGAGTTAAAATTGGTTAAAGGAATCAAACACATACAGTGATTGCCAAGTTCTTGGTCCAGGCTCGTAGCAGTGATGGAATAAACTGCTGGCTTAAGTCAAGTCTCTGGCTGCTTCCAAATCATTGGGAGACCCTCAGTCCATTGGTTAAAATGCTCCCATTAGTATAGTTCATAGTCCAGAGGGCAGGATAGAGGCTGGAGCAGGATAGAGGCAAAATGGAGGGGTTTCCAGGGCCATTTATATCCTCTGCCCTGTGGAGGGAAACCAATTGTTTCAAACAAAAACCTCAGCCCAGCTAGTGGGGAATCACAGGTGACCAGATAGTGTTTGGAGTCACATGGGCAAGTCACATGTTCATGCCCAATTTCGCTCAGTCATTGCAGGAAGCCATTACCTATATTCCAGACAGCACTTTACAGGACAGTCCACTCAGTGTAGATGGGCGTCTCCCATGGTCCACTGTGAGGTAAGTGTCCTTTCGATGGATCACTCAATTTGAATAGTCCCTCCAAGAGGTGCTGGCTAACTTCTTGGTGAGTGTTACCCCGGGAGCCAACATTTGAAATCCAGGTATAGAGCCAATATTCATAACTTCCAATACAAAAGTGATACATGTACACAGATAGCATAATCCCACTCAGCGAATCATAACCTTTGCAGAGACATCTTACATGCCGCATTTTATACAAGATGTGTTGCAAATCTATAACCGTGGTTGCAACAATGATCTATGTGGTCATATTTTATTCAGATAAGGTCACACCATGTCCAGTAGGAAACCGGTTCAGAAGGCTCCGTTGCCTGGGCGGTAAATCAAACCCCGGTTGACATTGAGTAGGGACCAAGACAAGATAATTATTTATCACTTTCTCTGCAGATCATAAAGCTCATCATGTGGCCTCTACCATCAATCCCTCACCTGGTAAATTTATCCACAAAGGGTGTGAGGGCAGACGACCATGTGGGTCCCCCATACATACCCATGCGGTCTGGAGAAACGGACTATCCAACTAGCCAACGGACTAGCCAACTAGCCAACTAGCTACTCAGCCGGCTAGGAGAGGGAATGTTCCAGCCACCCCTGAACCTTTGATTCTACCCACGTTCACACAGGTGATGGGCAGCCATTGGGACACATGAAAAAATCTAGGGTTACCACCTGTCAAACAGGTTCTGGGCGATGATTATCTAGCCACAGGTCCGGGACTTACGGTCCTCCAGCTGACCAAGACCTTCAGAAGTCCAAGAGTTCATAATGTAACTAATATCATTCATAATGTGAATTGTTTTAGAAACACTTGAGAAGCTAACCGCATTCAAGAAGGAATCTGTTTTACGGCACAGAAGCACAGCCCCTCCTGAGGGGAGTCTGAACAGTCACGCAGGGGGGATGTGGGAATAATAAGGGAGGAGGGTGGTTGTGAAAAGACTGTCACACGCTGCCTGACGGGCCTGATCCTGCAACGCATCTGACACACTTCCCGGCCAGCGCAGGTGCTGTTGGCTAATTGCATGCGGTGCACACCCAGGTGTGCGTGGCTGTGCGGGTGGGACTCCTCGGGAGAGCGCTCGCCCGGATCCCGCAGGCCCACCCAAGTAACTTTACTCAAGGGAGTAGCCCCGTTAAGACCAATGAGAGAATCCACCTGTCTAACGTGGCGCGTGTTTGCAGGGCAGCCCCGCAGCGAGCTCGCTGGCTTCTCCGGGCAGGGGGCTGTGACTAGAATGGGGGGTTAGTAGTAGGTGTAGGGGACAGACGGCTGAGGGGGGGGGGCTCTGGAAGCTCTCCCCAGCTCTAGCCATGTGCTTGATGTGAAATCCTCCCCACAGCTGCCTACAGGGCTGGAAATCAGGGACCCAGCCGCCTCGCTGCCTGTTAGCGACACTTTTCTCTTCGTTTGAAGACGGTTGAACCTGGGCCCGGCTCCATTGAAGTCCATGGGGCCCGGTCCACGCCCCCCTCTGCCTTGTTTTCCCTCCGCAGAACTGACCCCAGAGCTCACCCTGCGGCCTCTGCCCCAAGATCGGGCATTTGGTGCAACCAGGTCCCACTGGACTATGAGAGTCTGTCTCCAACCGCCGGCCCGCCCAGCTGGCTAGGAGAGGGGATGTTCCAGCCACCCCTGAACCTTGGATGCTACCCACGTCCACACGGCTGATGGGCAGCCATTGGGACACATGGCCCCAGCAGGATATTAAGGGAAACATCCCCGATCTCTGCTTAAAACTTGACCTTGGTTTTATCTCCAGATTTCAGTGGCACTCTTCCCTCCCCCTTCCCCAGTAGTTAGGTGCCGGCTATTAGTATCTCTCAGCCCAAGGGAAATCGTGTTGTCAAATCGCTGGGGGGTGTCCTGCCTGGGAAGCCCATCGGGTGGACTTGAGGGTCTTGCTGTCAGGTCGGTTCCCTTCCCTGCTTTCCAGCAGCAGTTCGGACGCCCTGGTTTCCTAGTTAGCTGGAATCCCCCCTCGAATGGGGCATCTCGTTCAAAAAAGGAAGCAACCGGGGAGCGTTTTTTTAGTGGGGAGATAAACACAGATCTGTAGAGAGGGGAGAAGCCAGTTAGAACAGCAGGAAACTGGGAACGAACTGGAGGCAAGACACCTCGTGGGCCCGATCCTGCAGATTGTACTCAGTGAGCGTTGTACCTGGAGGATCCCCGTGTCTCTGTCTCTTGGTTTTTTTTTTATTTTATTCGGTTGCTGGTTTGTACCTGAGTGACATTAAATGCCAAATTGGGCCCGACCGGATGTCCCACATCCACAGCCCACACGCACCGACTTCTCTGCAGCTTCTCTCTGCGGCTCCCCGCAAAGAAAGGAGACGAGTGGCTTTCTCTGAGCCCAGCTCCTGCTTCCCTTTCGCACACGAAGTCCCCACTTGGAGACGGTGGGAGTTTGGGGTGGGGGTGGGGGGGCAGGACTGCAGGATCGGGCCCTGCGAGCTTTGCCAAGGCAGGGGGGGGGGCACGACCAGGATCCGCTTAGGGGAAAGGAGCGGCGGGCTCAGCAAATGGAAGCGGAGAGGAACCCGGACGAGTCCTGCTCTAGCCGGGGGATAAGAGCTCCCAGACATAGGTCTGGGGAAGGCGACCCGCCTGCAGCCAGCAAACCTATTGCAGATTGCTCCCGCCAACTATGGCACGTGCCTGGGCACCCTGGGAAACGTCTTGGGTCACCTTAATGACCAGCGGTGGCCAGCGAAAAGCTCCTGGGGGGGGGGGGATGCATGACCCCTTGGGCGCCTGGCTCTCTCGCGCCTAGAAACTCCTGCCTGCCCCCGCACGGAGCGCAGCTGGGCGACAGGTGACCCTGCGTGGCGTGCCAGGTCCCCACAGCCGCCTCTGCATTGCGCCAGCTCGGGGCGCGCTCTTTGCAGAGCGGAGCGGGCAGCAAACTGGGGGCGAAGAGGGGGAGAAACCCGGTCTCAACGAATCGATCTGCTTCAAAAACCCCGGGGCAGGTCGGTAGCCCTGATATGTGCCTTATAGAAAGTGTTTACATTTAATAACTACACACACACACACACACACACACACACACACACACACACACACGGGTGGGTGTAGTCACTATTCAATTCATACCTTTCTATCCATATATACCACACACACGTGTGTGCAATATACGGAGTATTACATCCACTTGCTATACATCACATCTCAATATTCTCTATGTGCAGATCCATGTAAATCCCATTGGCTAATTCCCGTGTAAATCCCACTGGACAATTACCATATACCCAGCAAACCGACTCTTCGGCGATACAGATACAGACCATCGCGCTGCTGTGTGATGCATGTACCGTGCTGGATTTGTCTGTGTCCACCCAGAAACGGCAGAAAGTCTCCGTTGGCCTGAGAGGGTTAGAAAAGCTGCCCTCGCTGGGGTTGCTATTTAGGCAATTCGTTATGAACCATTTGGGGATTGTTTGAGCCGCAGCCAGCCCTGATCCCTAGAGGCTAGTTTTTGGAGGCTTGTCTGGCTCTCCTGGATGCACAGGGCAGCCTTCCCACGGGGAGAATGACATAATTCACCAAGTGAATTCCAGGGCCTTGGGTGACAGGGCTTCTCAGAACCATTCGCGGCGCGTTCATTGGCGAGGTAACTACGCAAGTTCAAGCTGATGCGCTGTTCCTGCCGTGCTGAGCGGGCCCCGAGCAAGAACCGCTCCCTGCTGAGTGTGGGGGGCTCCTGATCCAGGGGCGAACAGCCTGGGCTAAGGGGGCTGTTTTATTCCTAGCCAGGGGTTAAACTTCCTGCGGGTGGCGTTAGGACTAGGGACAATCCCACGCCCCTCAAGCCAGGCACGTGGGCTGAGCTGACAGCTCCCGTCCGAAAGTTCATTTCGTCCGCAACGCAAAAACGTTTCCAGTGGCCTGGCCCTGTTCGCGTTAAGTGGGGGGTATTGCTTCGCCTGCAGACCCCCCCCCCCTACGAGTTTTCAACTCCCAGAGATGAAAGTCACTTGCTACTCAGCCCGGGGTGGCACAGAATTAGCCCGCACCGCATCTTTATCTCGCAGCGTCTGCGGACTGAAAGTGCGGGGATTCTTGTCGGTTTCCATAGGGGCTAATTCTCGGTCGGGTTCTGGAAAGTGACCCCGGGTCCCTGTCTCCNCCCGCCCTGCAGGTTTCGTTCTCAAACACGCTGACGGCGTGGGGATCTCAAGTTGGGACCCGAGGAAGTACCCGAGGCCGGGGGCATGGGGGGGAAGCCCTATATTCAGACGGGATGCTGCGGGTAAGAGGGTAGTGTCCTTGGAGGTAACACAGACACGGAAGAAACACTAAGAAATATCCGAGCCCGGAGAGAAACGAACAATGTTCGTCTTTATAAAGCGCCTGGCGAGCTCTCCCCCTGGTACCTGCGGGCACCCTGGGAAAAGCGTTGGAATCTGTCAAGTGTTTATGATCAAGTCGGTTCGAGGGATTTTCTCTTTTCAAGACCAAAACGCATCCAGACAGACATCGGGCTCAAGCCAGAGGGAAACCCCGCTGGGTGAATCTATGGAGAGCTGGTGGTTTAATATCACTCCCAGAGCTGGGAGTTGAGTGGGCAGAGGAGTATCTGATACCTTCTTGTTCCTACACTTACATCACGGCTTGTCCCTTGTCTCCGGTCTCTATTTTCCTCCGCAGTCTTATTCCCACGCGGCATTTTTTTTTTACTCATCTCCTAGAAAAACAAGAGTGGATTCAAATCTAATCTCTGCGGCGTTTCTGGGCGTTATTTCTAAGCCAGGAGCGTTTGGGGCTTGTTGTGCTGGTGACTGTCCATATTCGTGCTCTTAAATCCGAACTCTATGGCTTTGGCCTGAGTTCCCAACTCGGATGCTCATTATCCAGCGCCTGGAGGCTTCTCAGTGACTTTCGGGGGGTTTCTTTCCTTACGGCTTCCACAAAACCAAAACGCTGTAGCCCCTTTGATGAGAGAGGCTGGCCGGGAAAGCCGGGGGAGAGAGGAAGGGGTGGGGTTTACACGCCTCGGAGAAGGCCGGCTCTCCGTTAGTGAAACGGAGCCTTTTCCACAGCGCGCCCTGGCCCCCGCAGATCGTGGGCTCCGGGAAAGTAGGAAACCGGGGGCCCCTAGGCAGAAATGCGCCCCCCCCTCCCCAGTAAAAGCAGGATACTTACAGGAGAGGGTCTCGGGGTGGGGTTTAGTCTCGTTCGCCTCTGGATTTTGATACTTTGAGCTAATTCTGAAGCATCGTTTGGCAGCTTCAGAGCCCCAAGGACGCATAAATTAGGCGCCTCTACAACGGCAGAGGACAGTCCTCGTCACCTCGTCTCCTAAGCTCCCTTTGGTGCTTGTGCGAGGGAGACTGGGGGGGGGGGGACCAACCCACGGGCTCTTTCCCGGGGCGGGGGAGGCAGCGGGCTGGGGGTTCCCACTCGCCCTCGGACCGCCCCGCCGGAGCCCAGCGCTGCGCTGCGCGGGGACCTGTCCGGGCGCGCAGGGGCCGGAGCGGGGCGCAAGGCGCGGGGCGCAGTGGGGAGCGAACTGGATTTCCGCCCCTGGGCACGGCCGGTTGTTGGCTCCTTGGGGCTGTCGCTCCGCCCCCCAGTGTCTGTCGTAAACCTGGCGCCGGACTAAAATAAACCCGAGATAAGAGAGCTCAGGGCTCGCCTCCCTCCTCCTTCCTCCTGCGCGGCGAGCGCTCCGGAGCCCCCCTCTCTTGGCGCAGCCAGCCGGCCGGAGGGGAGCCGGCAGCCGCCCCGGGCTGAGCCCCCCCGAGCTCCCCCGCTGCCCGGCGGCCGAGCCATGTCGCTGAGCCCCAAGCACACGACGCCCTTCTCCGTCACCGACATCCTGAGCCCCATGGAGGAGAGCTACAAGAAGTTCGGGGCGCTGGAGGGCGCCGGGCACCTGGGCTCCCCGCTGGGGGCTTATCGCCAGGCGCAGGGCGCGCAGGCGGCCCCGGCCATGCAGCAACACGCCATGGGCGGCCACAACGGGCCGGCGGCCGGCGCCTACCACATGCCGCACGGCGTCTCCCAGTTCCCCCACAGCGCCGTGGGGGGCTACTGCAACGGGGGGCTCGGCAACATGGGCGAGCTGCCCGCCTACCCCGACAGCATGCGGAACAGCGCGGCCGCCGCCGCCAGCGGCTGGTACGGGGCCAACCCGGACCCCAGGTACTCCACAAGTAAGTGGGGCTGGGGGGGGGGGGGGGGGCCCGGGGGGCCGGGGGGGGGGGGGGGGGGGGCTTTGCCGGGAGGGAGGAAGGGCCGAAGGTTGGAGGCTCTGGGTACCCCCCAGCCCCCAGCCTGAGACTTTCTTGGCTTGGGGAAGCCACAGGTCCTTACCCCAAATCAGGCGCGGTCGGCATTGACTTATAGAAACGGGGGATAGATAGATAGATAGATAGATAGATAGATAGATGGGGTGGATGGGGATAGATAGATAGATAGGGATAGATGGGGTGGATAGATGGGGTGGATGGGGATAGATAGATAGATAGATAGATAGATAGATAGAGTGGATGGGGATAGATAGATAGATAGATAGATAGATAGATAGATAGATAGATAGATAGATAGATAGACGGGGTGGATGGGGATAGATAGATAGATAGGGATAGATGGGGTGGATGGGGCTAGATATTTAGCTCATTAGAGGTGTATGATGGGGCTAGACAGACAGGGGTCTGTGGGACAGACAGGCAGCGCTGTGTGGGGATTAGATACAGCTGTTTCCCTTGCCCTGAGGCACCCCAGGCCCTTGCGATCCAGGCGAGGTTTCAGACCCGGTGGCGGGGGGCAGGTCCACCCCCCGAGCTCTGCCCCGGGCCCGGGCGCCTGCATGTCGTTGCCTTGCCCGCCCCAGCGCAGAGCCAGGGCTTGCTGCTCCCGTCGGGCCGGCCTAGCTCTCAGGCTCCCTTCTGCTCAGTCTCTAGGTTCATGGGCCCCTCGGCCGGGATGAACATGGCTGGCATGGGCACCCTGAGCGGGATCGCCGAGGCGGCCAAGGGCATGGCCCCTCTCCACGCGGCGCCCCGGCGGAAGAGGAGGGTGCTCTTCTCCCAGGCGCAGGTCTACGAGCTGGAGCGGCGCTTCAAGCAGCAGAAGTACCTGTCGGCGCCGGAGCGGGAGCACCTGGCCAGCATGATCCACCTCACCCCGACGCAGGTCAAGATCTGGTTCCAGAACCACCGCTACAAGATGAAGCGGCAGGCGAAGGATAAGGCCACGCAGCAGCTCCACCAGGAGAGCAGCCTGTGCCAGCAGCAGCCCTCCCCGCGGCGGGTGGCCGTGCCGGTGCTGGTGAAGGACGGGAAACCCTGCCAGGGCAACCCCAGCAGCACCCCGGCGGCGCCCAACCAGCCGGCGCCCCAGGGCGCCTCCAGCGGGGGGCTCCCGGCGCCCAGCAGCGCCGCGCACCAGCAGGTCAGCTCGCTGAGCCAGGCCCCGGAGCTGGAGGAGATGTCACCCAGCCCCCCTTCCCTCCACAGCCAGGTGGGCGGCATGGCCCAGATGGACACAGCCAACGTCGATTACAGCAGCAGCCTGGTCAACCCCAACCTGCTCTACGGCAGGACGTGGTAACGCGGCGGGGGGGGGACACTGCCTGGGGAGCGGGCTAAAAGCACCCCCCGCCACCCCCCACCCCAAGAGTGCTGGCGCCTGCGGCTTTCTCCCCCCGTGAGTCCCTCCCTGGAGGGAAAGATCTGCGCGCCTTCCTCCTCCCTCGTTGTCGTGGTTGGTTTGATTTGATATGATTAATTATTATGATTCCTTTTTTAAAGACTTGAATGGCAACCAAGTCTCTAACTCCGAGTTGCCAAAGGCGCAGCAGACCGTGTGCGAGCCGGTGTGGACTTCTTCGGTGTAGCTGAAAGGCTGATCCAAAGTCTTGCACATGGAGGGGCGGGAAAGGGAAGGGAAGAAAGAACAAAACAAACCCACCCCCAAAACCCGCGTTGCTTTAGGATATCTGAGGCCACTGCCCAGGTACAGGTGAGGACTTCCCTCCTGACCGTCTGACTTTGAGTCTAGGGTAATGTACGATTCACCAAATGAAAAGCTGACGCAGCAGATTGACAAGAGTTCATGTTTACCACCATAAAGTCTCCGATTTTTTTTTTTTTTTTTTTTTAGGCTAGTTAAAAAATACAAAAACCCAGTTGGTTGGTGTCTCTATCTTATAAACCAATTGAAAGCGAACAATAAAGCGTTTGAAGTGCGACTTATCTGGTAGAATTAATTTTATAAGGGTGCCCCTTAAGTGCAATTTCATTATTATTTGATTGAAAGTAAATTGAATTGTAACTCAAGGTCGATGAGGCATACAGCAATGTTAGCTGAGAACAGTTATTGCTATTTAGGTGACAGGGAAAGAAAAGCAGCGGTAACAATCAGATCGAGAAAAAAGACTTGTATTATACCCGTTGAGGATATTTTTACAGAAGAGCTTTTGAACTTTGATGCTCAGATTAAAACAAAGTTTTTATTGTTGTTATTATTAATTATTATTATTTAGTAAGGACTTGGATGTATGTTGACAAACCAACCACCCCTCTCACTACGTGTAAAATGTGACCCGTCCCAACGATGAAAGATGGCTGGTTAAGTTAAATTAGACCTGATGAAATAAAGAAACTCAGAAAAATTCCTCCAAAATGTGTGACCTGCTCTTGGTATCCCAGTATAATTTTACCCGAAGCTAAATATTGTTAGTAGAAAGCATTTAATTATTGCCAGCAGCATAGCTACAGCTATGAACGAGGGGAGGGGTTAAAAAAGATCAAGAACCTGAAATGGACGGCAGCCAAACCCCGAAATTGACATCAGTTAGGTAGAATGCTAAATATTATGCTGTCCTTAAAAAATTAAAAAAATCAAGGAAAATAAATTACAGCAACGTGTTTTCTTCCTCACGCCTCTTCCCGAATATACACACACACACACACACACAAAATACAGAGAAACTAAATAAACCATAGACTTTTTCTGCAATTTTTTATAATAAAAGAAATCGCGGTTGCTCACAAAAAAATTCTGTTTTAATTGTACAAAAGACGTTTTTGCCTCTTAATATTAGCAATTTTTGTTCCAAACTGATCTTTAACTGTCACTTCAGAGAACCATAAATATTTTTTTCTCTCTAAGAAGTGAAGGTGATTCTGTTACATTATGTTATGTAGGTCTATTTAGGGGTTTTATTTTATTTTTTATTTATTTAGACACTAGTATGTTTTGGGTGTTCGATATGAAAACTCAAGTTACAGAATGATTTAATTAAATAAATCATGACTGGAGTTAAATATACTCAGAGCAATTTGTGTTATTTAATTAATGCAAATAAATGGAATATCAGTAACAAGGTGTGCTTTATAAATTATCAGAACAAATAAGTGAAATCTATTCTCCACTAAAGAGATATAACCTCAACATGAGAGATTTTATAGTTTATGATGTTTTTACTGAATGTTTTGGGTCTATTTTTAATCGAAAGATTTCCATACCTACTTGGATTTTTTGGGGGGCGGAGGGGAGGTGGTGGTTTGGCTTACATATTTTTGATCTAATAATTTAACTGAATGTTTATCATCTGCTTTTTTCCCTTAAATATTTTTTGGTCTAAATTTATAGCTAAGAGATTTTATAATCTGCTTCGCGCTCCCTCCCCCTTTAAATAATTTGGGTATAACATCCTAAATGAGTGTTCGGCCAAACGGATACTTTTAAACATTTAGAAAAAGTTATTTTGTGATTTGATCGCGAATATTTCAAAAAGAAGTAATTTTTGGATTCCTCTGGAAGTACGCAACAAATCAAACTGTCTGAGGAATAAATGGCCCGTACTATAGACCCATAGAATGATCTCTGAAAAATATATATATACATACAACTGGATACCAACGAAGGATTTGCAAATAATATCAAGGTGTATGCTTGTGAATGCAGTGAAAGGATATGGAAAATTCTTGTTATTTTGATCAATGTACTATTCGTTTCCGGGACAGAAAATTAATTTCAGAATTTATTGTTTAATATCTGATGGTACTATTTCAATGTAAGATACTCATGATTCATTTGACAAGGAAGATGCATTTTTTAAAAAATGTCTGGGGAAATAGATTAGGTAGATACAGATATATAATCAGTACATTTTGCAAGCCTGATTTTTTTCCCCTTGGAACAAAAAGCTTTGTTTACATAAAGAAATGCTGTGGAGAAAGGGAGCAGATTGAAACCTTTAGGAGACTATGACCTTTTACAACATTTCCCGGGTACAATAGAAACGGCAGGACTTTATTATAACGGAGAAAAGAGACGACAGAAAGAAAGAAACAATCTGTTGTCACCATGCTAGAGGGGTGATTACGCATTATGTTTCGCTTGCCGCTTCCAGTGTAATAAGAAGGAAATATAAATGTAGAGAAAAGGTAATCGCTTTATATGTAACAGAGGGGAAATAGGTTTATGTACAAAAATCAGTGATGGGGTTGTGTATATACATACACACACAGCATATTCTGATTCGGTGATTAGACAGAGAGAGAGAGAGAGAAGACTATCATCCCTGAAATGTATATGATCGAATCAGGGTGTGTGTGTGTGTGTGTGTGTGTGTGTACACACTTTCTAGCAGAGACAAAGGTGGGCGAGGTGATATTTTTCTTTATTAGCCCAACTTCTGTTGGCGAAAGAGACAAGCTTCCGAGCTCACACGGGGCTCTTCTGCAGAGCCTAGAGAAGTTGGGCCAGTGAATTACCTCGCCCACCTTGTAACATACGGGGAACACGTCTGCCTAAAAGCTAGCAAGCCCCTTGTCAGGAACACAGAGCGTCAACCCCCCCGGCCGCTGAGCTGCGTGTTCTGACCAGTCGCCACCGGGATCTTTAGTCCGAGTACAAACGCGCAGCCTAGGTGCAGCTCGTTAACTGGAGAGGAGGCGAAGCCTCTTGGCCCAGCGGCTTTCCTGGGCTCCCCCCTGGGCTGGCGGGCTCCGGCCGGCTCAGCGACGGGGCCACTGGAAGCGAACGCTGGCTCCAGCTGAGCGCTGGGAAGAGCCTGGGAGTTCAGGCGGCTGAGAAAGGCGGGCGGGCAGGTACGCGTGAAACAAACAAACAAACAAACAAACAAAAACCAGTGGTTCCCCCCCACCCGCCTTCTTTTTTTCTAGAGTGCGTCGTGCGCGTTTGGGGTCAGGGCAGAGCTCTTTGCTGCGAGTCCCGCCTCGCGCCGGATTAGGATGTTTGTTGTCGAGAGGCGATCCGGAGCCACGCCGGCGGGCCGAGCCGCAGCTCGCTTTGGTCGCACGAGAAGCCCCAGGTGGAGCTGACTAGCGGGAAAAGCCCAGCGCGGGGTTTGGAGCTCGGACGTTTGGCTAATTACAGAGAGACGCAGCCGGCTCCGACGCCCGGGGCTCGCTCCCCCTCCTGCAAGGGGAGATTTGGGTCTATCCCGGCTGTGGCCTTACCCCCCACGCGGCATGTCCTAGCGCGCGTGGGTGCCCGGAGGCAACACGTTGGTTAGTTGGTACGAGCGGGGCCCAGCCAGGCAAGGGGGGCCCGGGCTGCTGCCATGATCGATCGCGAGTAGCCGGCCGCAGAGAAAGGGAAAGTCCCCGCTACCCCCCCCCCCTCGGCCCCCAGGGACTGGTCCTGCCTAGTCCCTACTTTAAAGGACTTTTATTTAGCCACAGACACGCCCGACCGTGGCATCAGGTGGAAGCTCAGTGGCGGGACCTGCATTCGGGCTGGGCGAGGAGAGGATGCGATTTCCAGCCCAACGCAGGCACCGGGAGGTTTCATCCTGCAAGGGCGATCGGCGCTGGCTCACCGGGGGGGGGTTCCCAGCGAGCATCGCCCCCAGACTGCTCCCGCAGAGAGCTGCCCCCAGACCCGGTCATTTGCGGAAAGAATTAAATGGCAGCAAACGCTGGTTTTAGAGGAACGAAGGGAGCGAGGCAGGTCCTGGGCGCCCCGCAGCGGAGCCTTTCCCCGCCCGGTGTGAACGATCAAGCTCCGTTTAAACCAAAAGGCCGGTTTACACTAGCCCGATCCTGCCCCGCTGGAAGTGCAGGGGAGCTTTTCCCGTTGACGCCAGTGGGTCCGGGGTAGTCTCTGGGGGTCATTGTGTTTTATGAAGGCGGCTTTGCAGAGGGCTGCCCCCCCCCGTGCGTGTCTTGTAAGGGTCCAGACAGAGAAATCGGTAGAAAAGCGTCGTCTGCCTTTCAAGCCGCCGGGTATGGACCTGCTCCCCTTTTCAGTGCATTCATGGAGGGGGGGGGGGGGAGAAATGGGCCTGAGGAGCATTGAGGGAGGGGAGTTGACCGGCAGCCCTTGGCCATACTGGTCCATGCACCAGCGTCCCCACTACAGCTCCAGGGGCTGTTCAAAAGAGGTGGCACCGAACAGCCCTTCCTTTCTCCAAAGCCCAGTTCTCAGGTCTCCCTGCTCCCATCCCGCCGGAGTCCCCTCAACCTCTCATTTCTCCTGCCTGCTGTTGGCTCCCTCAAGATCAATCCCAGGGGCTCCATCAAATTCTAGCCCGAGCCTTTCTCCCCACTCTCACAGCCGTTAGGGTCCCTGGCCCCAGGATGGGAAGCAAAAAGTTAGAAACTAGACCAACTCAGCTAAATGCAGGGAGAAAGGTGCGATTTTAATGATGCCAGGACTGGCCCAGGGTTATGAGCCATTGTAAGCAGGCGCTGGCAAAGAAAAGGGAAGTCCCTCCCTCCCCCTTGAAAGGACTTTTTCTTTAAGCCACAGACACACCGGACCGTGGCATCGCTTTGGTTGGAGGGTGAGTAAACATGTTCCTGTCTGTTCTAAACATCCCCTCAGGGCCAAGTAGATCCTGAAAGATTCCTGCCCTGAAATAGTGCTAAAGCCAGCTCTCTAAACCCCTCTTCCCTCACCAGAGTTTGTACTGCTAACCTGTTAGGCTATTTCTTTAAACAGACTATTGCATGAGCAGGTTGCCAGAGCAGAAGGGACTATTCAGATCCTAGGACCTCCTGCACTACACAACCAGTCTATGGAATTTCAGCCAGTAATTCCTGCACTGGAGGGAATTCTTCTTCTCTAAGTGAAACTGATTTTGGCAGGAATAAATCTGAGTTACATCCCTCTCCTGAAATCCTTATTACAGAATGCACTGTTACAGACTGGACCCTTTGCCAAACCCAGCCTGTGTGCAATTGCATGTCTAACTATGCACACACACTTACTGCCCTTGCAATTTTGAGGCTTGGGGGACAACTGGGTATTTGCGCCCACCCCACACACTAACCCCGTGTGTTCATGCAATTGTAAGGCCGTGCCAAAAAATGACCTTCTGAAAGTCACACCAATACTCCAATTGCACCATCAAATGATATATTTGAATAATGATGCTTTGCAGGAAACAATGACACTTTTCTGAAGGGGTTAGAGAGAAGCTGCAATGCACAGAACAAATAGACAGTAAGTGTACACACAATTGCAATTATTTGCTACAAACACCAGAAATTCCTGACCTGTACACTAGTTGGGAAAGATGCAAAGCCCAGGTACAAAGGTGCATTCAGTTTCCATTTGCAGGATGTTTATTCTCTAACATTTTAGCTGTCAGTCACATTTGAAAAGGATAAACGGAAAAACATTTTCTTTAGATTTTATATTAAAACACCCATATACGAGGTGAGTGCTTTGAGAATGCCTATATGTCTGAAAATTGAGTTTCACTGCTGCTCCTGTTCTGGTCAATAGCAAATGTTTATACACACAACATTTTAATGTAATGCACTACAGGCCATTGCAATCTGATGGTATACATCAGTTTCTAACAGTATGACTACTCTTTGAATCACAATAAGTATTCTGCTCCATCCCCTATCACTTGCAAATGAATCTAGGTTCAGGATTTCTTCCTCTCAAGGTTACGTTGGTCTGGTCCTTTTTCCTTATATTTGAGTATTAACATTTGTGCCCTTGAAGGAGGACACAGCTAAACTGCCTATATCAGATGATCCAAGACAGACTATTTCTTATAACCTCATGTAAGAGTTAAAAAATACTTGCATAGAAAAAGGCTACAGTTATGCATACATACATACATGTGCATATTAAAGAAAAATCTAAAATAGGATATTTAGAGATATTGGATCCACTTTGAAATAGTTTACTTAACCTGCTGCATGGTGTATGTTAGGAGCAGAGAACTGTTTACTTTTTATGGGCAAATTAAAAGGTTTAGAGTCTTAAAAATATGGATGTTTATATAGGAGAATTTTCCAAGTTATTAATTAATACCAAACAAATAAAAGTGTGCATATGCATTTAGATAAAAACTACACAAATATTCCAGAGGAAAGAGTCATAAGCCACTTAATATCAGTGCACATTTTCAAAAGCCACCTCATAGGGCAGTGAAGTAAAAAGAGAATATTTCAATATTCAATACACTGAATGCAAAACCCTTTGAAAATTACTAAAAAATATACCTTAAAAATACACCCCATTTACTAGCCAGCTAACGGTTTGTTAACCTTTGTTTGAAAATGTGATTTTCTGTAAAATATCTGTTGTTAAATTCATATTCTACGAGGTAAAAGGCATAAAAGAGCAAGAACACACCAGACAAAAGTTGTAAAAGTTGAAACATTTTTACTTAGAAGTCCAGAAATCAAACTCGAGAGACAAATACATCAATTAAGTGTTGTTAAAAAGAATACGGACAAAAGCGTGTCTTTAAACACTGTGTTTCTTAGACTGCCTGCTGTGCCTACCTTCACAGCTAATAAAACCCTATTTCTAGGCATTCTTTAAAAATCAGTATCTATTTTTGGGCTCTTATGTTGTGAATTAAAGGATGTTTTGATTTGCAATTGACAGGCATATGCAATTGATGCTTAGCTAGTAATAAAGGCAGAACAGTACTCCTACTTCATGAAACGTCTCTCTCAAGCACATTAGTAAGTGCTTTACATGTCTTCTCCAGTACACTGTTTCAAAGCAACATAAAAACCCTTCCCCCCCAAAAAATCAAATCGTATCAGTAAGAAATATACACAGTTAAAACACATATTGCAGTTTAAGAACTACTAGTACGTTTCTTAAAGATGCCTCATTTTTCCACAGCTATTGTAAAAACAGGTTTTGATGATGGAAGACTTCAAGAGTCTAATTCCAGTTGTATCTTCCAGCGGGAGGTGGCAAAGGGTAGGGCCTCCCGGGGCCATATCCCTGCAAACAAACAAAAGCAAGGGTTTATTTTCTGGATTACTGTCACAGTAAACAAGTTAGCCTAGCCTCAGACTCCATGCAAAACTGAAACAATACAGCCTTTACACAGAAAGATACCAAAGAAAGAGCTAAACATCTCTTAATAGTGTTTACAAATGCTCTCCTGGATACACACACTTCAGCTCCTACACAAGGCGTGAGTTCTGTACAACACCAACCTCACACTTCCATGTGTGTTGGAAAAGATTTAATAACCCTAAACTAGAAAATCAAAAGGCAGCATTGAGGGTGATTTGAGCTGCAGAAGTAACTGCTAACCTTTTGCTTTCAGTAATAGTGGAATTTAAAAGGGGCAAAATGCTTTTCAAATCCTGCTCTTGTTTTCAAACTTTGTAAATCCATGAAGAAAACGAGGGTCTGCCATTATGTATATACAGACACACACGTGCACGCACATTTTACACGGACTAATAGTGGAAAGTAGAATACCTTCAGTATGCACAGTAAGGGTGTGCTTTGACACCTAGGATTCATCTTAACCTTCCCATTATGGTTAATTTATACAATGTTTTGTCTGTATTTCAATTTCATTGAAATACAAGTCCAAGTCTGTATATTTTAGTTGTAGACAGCTGATCTTCTGCCAAAGCAAAAACCATATGCTTTTACAGATACACGAGACTTTTCTTGTTAGATGCATTTCTGTTGTGCTGGCTTCTTGTAGGCATCAGTTCCGTTTTAAGTAGCATTTGAAATACTAGGTGACATGATATCAATGCATGTCAACAGACTGAGTACTGAAAGTACAGAAGACTTCAAGGAAAGTGGTTACCACTTTAGATATACATTTGTATTTAATTTAGTTGCCACACCCAATACATTAGATTCATGGTGATAAGCTTATTTGAGGGGATTTAGAGAGACAGTCAACTTGAATCTCCCTCCAAACTGAAAATGTGGTGCCTACCACTGTTACGAATAATCCCAAACTTTACCACAAGAGGTCAAAGGAAAGTTACTTTCCTCTTTATTTTCAGTTTACTCTGGTGATTTGACACACTGGGTATATATATGGTCTTTCACTTCTTTGGGAGGGATGGTGACAGCTCCTTCCCCAGGCTTTTCCAGAGGGTGATTAGGAGTAAGAGCAGCAGCTAAACTGACTCCAAAGGGCAGCAGGCAAACAAGTGCAAAAGGAGTGGCTCATGCAAGGTTGGTGGTGTGACTCTTGGGCAGCCCCAAAACCCTTTCTACACAGAGCTCCGCCCCATCCATCCCTTCATGTAAAAGAGATTGATGACTGGTTTAAAAACGTGCTCTAATAGGAAGCTTTTAATTTTTTTAATAAAATCAATTTAAACAAAAATCATGTTGAGTGCATTCCTTTAGAAGTCTCTTAGTAGAATCAAATGGTGTACCAAAGAGTTTTGTTTTTTTTTTGTTGCAAAAAACATTGTATATAATCATACAATTAGACACTGATACAGAGTTGCACAGGAATTATTCCTAATGTTCAATTCCTATATTATAGGCTAAATATTAAGTTAAATATGTCTGCAATACAATGCATTTTATTCTTTACATTTCTGGAGTGTTTGTAAGGTATATCAACAAAAGTCTGCTACAACAGTGATCCGCATCAAAGATAGTTACATCAATTCTGTAAGCACTCCACAGCAGCATATTCATTAACCCCTGCGGGCCACGCAGTAGCAAAGGATTTAGGGGTGAAGGGAGTTGATAATTACTTATGCTACTATAAAAAGTGTGTCCACTTTCATTTTAAGCCTTTTTCAGGGCTTTAAAGCTTTGACATTTATAGATAACACTAGTTTCAGATGCTGTTTTGCACTCCTAAAACTCTAATGTGGCTTATAACGTAACATCAGTATTTACTCGCCCCAAGACCATAGTGTGAACTAAAACCTCATTTAAAAAAAAAAAAAAAAAAATCAAAGACGGCTTAATTACTAAAATTAGAGAAAAAGCAACCGTCTTAAAAAGGGGTTACACAGAAGGGCAGTTGACATAAGGATACTTCTAAAAAAGTAAGCCTTCTTGGCCAGAAGTTTTCTGTCCCCCCCCACTACTATACATATTAGAATATGACCAAGAACGCCGTCACTGCCTAGATTTAACTTCACTGCAGGATCAAGCAGAAGATAAGTCCTGCATTTATGATACCAGACTTGAATATTAGAAATTCAGTAAGTCTTCTATCTAATGTTGCTTCTATCTAATGTAACGGGAACAATTTGCTAGAATTGTGAGGGGACAAGGAAAGATTTAAATAATTTATTGGCTTATAATAATTTGGTCTGCGAGACTTCATTGATAGCTCCATCAATCCTGCAAACCTAGATTTCATAAAATATCCTGTTTTGAGCTCTTAAGATTCACATATGGAAGGTTTTCTTTGTGAACTGATGCAGGTCTCCCTTCTTGAGTCTACAATACAAACATTTTTTCTGAGAAGCACCATCTAGGTGGAATGTTAACCCTTATGCATAGTGACTACAATTTTAATGTCAACAATGAACTATTCCAGTGCTCACTGATCCCTTTAACAGAAATATCTGGTTATTCTAGGATTGTGGAGCAGAGTTTGGGATTATCATCACAACAGCTCATATTGTGGACTGGTGCAATTATGCATTTATTCTTTGTTTTCAAGCTTCTTGGTGAAGATGCATTTTAAGTAATTCCATTAAAGATTTCCAGAACTGACCTTGTCCATACACATCTTTTAGCAAAGTTCAGCCACTATACTTAAGAAGTGTGGTGTAGATTAAGAAGGTTCTGGTATGGTTTAGCCAACCAGTGTAGACAGAATCACACTATGTTAAAAGATGTGACAGCCCAGTTAGTGCCCCAGGCTAGAACCCACGGAATCTGATCTCCTCTACACAGGCCAAATAGTGTTAAAACATGGTTTGTCTACAGTAGAGTTTCAAAGCCATACCTGGGCGTTTTAAACTTTGCTAACAGGCCTATACCTGATAAGCCTACTTCTTCCCTACCATACTCCAAACCAGAGAAGCAGCTTGAGCTAAAGACATTACCAGACTGATCTTCAAAGCTTTTTCAGAAAGGTCCCTAGTTCAGAGAAAGATCCCACTGCTGCTAATACAAGTTCAGCTGAACAAGTGTCGAGTTAGGAGCACTAGGGTAGCTCATCTGCTGGCTGCAGATGTTTCAGCATCACGTAATCCTGCAAAACTAAGAGACGTGAGGATGGAAATGGTGTTGGCAGCTGGCAGGCTGCCTCCCCCGGGCTCCTATCACTGATTCAGCCTTGGTAACGGTGGGAAATTTATCAAGAGTTTCCCTAGAGCAGAGATGGCCAAAGCAGCTTCATTGTGGTCACACACTTTGGTTGATGCCACATTTGAAATGTCCATTAAAAAAATTACATCTTCTTGAAATAGGGCTATTTAAATGAGCCATTTAAACACAACTACCAGAGGCTCCCACAAATGTATATTATGCTGGTGTGTGTGTGTGTTTGTTTTTATGAGTTGCATTAAACAGTCACAGTACAAGTCATCAACTCATTTATAGAGCATTCAAGTAAAAATGATCCACTGTAATAGAGAAGGGAAACATGATGTGGAGAAAAAGCCATAGCAGGAAATTCACACTACCAAGCACTAAATGACAACTGTCTAATGCTCTGAATAGGCTTATTAGAGAGACAAGGTGGGTGAGATAATATCTTTTATTGGACCAACTTCTGTTGGTGAGAGAGAGAAACTTTTGAGCTACAGAGCTCTTCTTCAGGTCTGGGGAAGGTAAATAAGTAAAGTAAATAAGGTTTTTTAAATGTTTAAGAAGCTTCATTTAAAAATAAATTAAAATGCAGAGCCCCCCGGACCGGTGGCCAGGACCCGGGCAGTGTGAGTGCCACTGAAAATCGGCACGCGTGCCATAGGTTGCCTACCCCTGGGTTAGCACATAGAAGTTGATCCAATAAAAGATATTACCTCACCCACCTTGTCTCTCTAATATCCTGGGATTGACATGACTACAACAATATTGCATATTGAACAGGCCTGTAGGCTAACCAAATGGAATTTTCAGAATTAAGTGCATAATTTTATCATTAGACACTGAAATGTACGTTTGTATCCAAGCAATTACCCCAGCAAAGCAGATATGGATATTGACTCATCGTTGTATTACTCGTTTTACACTGGCATAACAGTGAATTCAATGAAGTTACAGAGTAAAACTGAATTAAGGCAGATTTAATGCAACTGATTCATCACTATTAGGTTCCCAATTAAATGGGTTTTATTTTATATTTATAAAATGGGAAGAACAAGAGGATTGGGTAGTTATCCAGCATGTGTGGTACAGGCCAGAACTTATCCTTCTGATAATAACTACTATATCCTTCTACAGTTGGGAGCAGGGGAGGGGGTGAGTATGAGAAACTGCTTTAAAAATTAACAAAAATAGGGAGGAAAGTATCGTCAAGTTTTATGGCTTTCAGCCACATTGGGAGGGGGAGCAGGAAGGGCGCCACGCACAGCATTTTTAGTGCATGGTGGGCAGCAGAAGACACCAAAAAGGGAAGAACTGTTCCCCTCCTTGGGAGCTAGCTGCTAGTAGTTTTTCTGGGCCAGGCCCTACGAAAATAAGGCAAAGGTATACTTACATTCTTATTAATGGCTCACACCTTTGCTTACACATTGTGTTGGAAAACAACAGGGGTACCCAGCAGGTAAGAGGGAGATAATTTTCCCTTACTACTTCTCCAGCTGCTACTTGGTAGTCTGCCTGCCAGTTGAGCACTACAAGCTCTGGTTTCCAAAAACCAGCATCTGCCTCATACTCAAATAGCTGCCTAAAGTCTAATCAGGACATCACAAATGCATTTTACTACTGTGCTATGCCACACAGTTTCTGTACCCAAGGTTTCTAGTACAACTGTGCATCCTGATGTGTTACCTATTTATTGGGAAAATGGAGGAGAATGTGTGCATGTGTGCGGAGAACAATATGCTGTTGTTTTTGGCTGTTTAATAAATTTATATTTATTTAAATTTGGCTGTTTAATAAATTTATATTTTAAATAAATTATACTTTTAAAATGATGGCAAAACCACCTAAGGTTTGAATATGAACTCTCTAATGTTTGCTTACTTAAATCTAAATAAGTAACTTTAGAGTGTGTGTGTCTGTGTGTGCGTAAGGGAGAGAGGCTTGGCGGAATTCAATTTGCTTTTTTATAATTTCAACAGATAACACTGATGATATTTATGCTTTTTTCCCCGTTTTTATCGTTTTAAATTTTCACAGTTGAAGGAAATTATGGGGAGCTCAGACAACTTAATGACAGATTTTATATTCAAAAAGTTAAAGTTTTATAACTGTTAATATAAATCGTCGTCACTACATATCAAAAATATACAAAGTAAATACCCTTTAAATCAAACTCCCAAAAGTTCTCTTCTTTGCCTAGCTGTAAGTTTTGATCATCATTGATGGAAATATTTTATTCATCTGTTTGTGTATCTACAGTGAAATCAACCATTGCCGACAGTTACCAATGAAAATCAAATCCTTCCAAGACTAGCTAGCTACACACATGCGTACACCTGTACATCTTTGGCTATTAGAGTCTAATAGCCCAACAGTTTCCAGTCTAAGTCAAATCAGTATCTTTCAGCAAAAAGGAAAAATTCTAACGATAGATGCTTTACATTTGGGGGTTTGATATGTCCTTCAATTCACCTATGAGGATGTGTTAAAGACAAACCCCTAAAACAGAACCGTGTTAAGCTTAAAATCTTCTGTTTCATTTTAACTTGCAGAAATATTTGTGGTGAGTCTTTTCCCTTTTCCCATACCACCGATACTGCACAAGTGACCCAGAAGAAAACAACGTACAATCACACAGTGCTTTATTACCTGTCTTCCCCTATCCATTCGATCATCAGGTCTGTGGGGGTAATTCATTGGTCCACCTAGTCCTTGGTACTGATTTTGCTGGAATGCTGCACCCTGGGATTGCAGCATGCGGTTCCAAGATATAAGAGGGGCAGCCCCAGAATTTCTGTGTAAAGAACATGTATATTACAGCATGTTATTAATTTATATATAACTTCATATGACAAAGCCCAACCTTTTATAGACATGTATAATAAATGGTTCAATTTGCTTAAGCACAGATCTATTGTGTTAATTGCATAGTCATATTACAATCTATGGGAGCTACAAGTGCCTCTAAATGATTTGGCGCACACTGTGTAAGGAAGAAGCCCTGCACAATTTTAACTATCAGACCATGTTTACTCACTGCTTCACTCTCAAACATACTAAGGTGAAGAAACAGATGCTTTTGAAAGAATGCAAATTCAATTTTGCAGAGTCAGGGATTTTTTGAACACCATAAAAGGATTTTGCTCATCCTGTATTTTAGAGACAGGTTTGCCAGTCTGTTTGCAGTGACCGCCAATGTAGATTTGAAACAAAACGTCACTGAGTTAGCTAAATGTAACACGCTATCCAAAGAGTAAACATGTGCAACACAGGAGAATGAAGCTTTATTTTCTAAATGTCCAGACTCTTTCTGGGAGTCCATTCTTTCTAGTTAATTGCAGGTTGCAAATGAATTCTTACTGCTGAGTATTTTGAATCTAGGGTAGGGGCCTTGGCTGTTTTTTCCCATCCATTATTCTGCTCAATATGTCAGAAGGTCTGATCGGGAAGAAACCTTTTCAAGTTCTATTGATGCAGTTTTCAATTGACCATGGTGACCTAGCAACATAAGCACTAATTGGCATGGACTGACTGACATTTGGTGTACAGTTTATATGGGAACACAAATTCAACATCTATTTTAACCTAGTTTCTCATCCTAGATTACTAGCAGCAAGAAATATTTAATTGCCTTCAAGTACCTAGTCTAAAATTACAAATATAAAACAGGCACATCACATCCTTGTTTTATTACAAATATTCACAAAAATGATATAGCCATGTACAGCTTAGGACATGATCTCTTCAATGCTAGAGAATTCAAAATCCACATTTTCTGCAGAGAACACATACCACATTGTGTTGAGGGGAAAGATAATTAATTTGAAAATTAGATATTATTCACTACAATTCATATACAAATCCTGTACATTTAAATCTGTTTTGGTTACTGTTCAACAGGTATACATTGATATTCTATTATGATCTCTGAGCAAAGGAGGAAAGTAATTAGCATAAAATATCAAAATGCTGGACAACTGATGTGTAGGGTAACCATTTAATTTTAAAATCGATTGTAATGACACTAATGTCAGTATTACTTTCCTTGTCTTTGAAAACCTGGGGCTGGATCCATTTGGTTAAAGATACTAAAGTCATCCCTGCCAGAACTCTACCAAAGTCAATGAAGTGACACCGAGGCTGAATTTGACCCACTCTATTCAAGCAAGCACTCAGGGTTTTAATAAGGTGATCACATTCTCCTTCTTGAAGTTTATACAAGCATATTACACATAGCCACCTGTACAACAGCTGAAAGATCAGTGTAGGGCTTATTGAGGGAAGGATTGGTGGGGGTGGGGAATGTTTTAATGTGGTTTAATATGAACTTCACTGATAGGAATGGAGACAAAGTCTATATTAAGCCAGTGCATTGATCATGGCAAGCTGTTTCTGAGAACCCAAAACACAAAAAGGTAAATATAACAAGATGGGGGGAAAGTACACATTTAAAGAGGGCTTTCATATTTAAATTCCTATTCCCATTCATTTTAGTTTTACACTGTAAAAACTGCATTATGTTTACTTTAGCTGGCCAGATTTTAAGAACAGTTATGATGTCCAAAACCTAGGCAATAAGAACTCTTACTGTCCACAGAGATAAAAGAACAAGATTCCTAGTATGAAGTACGACTCTTTCATGCTGGATGCATAGTTGGCACTTACAAGCAATATGCAAAATGATATTTACTGAAACAAAACTAAACGTTGCACAGAAGCAAAACCTTAATTACTGCTGAATCATACACCCCTTTTACCTATTTTCGGTCTCAAACAGCAGATTATGCATTCATAAAATGTTATCTGAAACATTTACTAGTCAGACCAATACTGTAATTATTTAAAATCAATGGCAGGGTGAATTAAGCACTCAAGATCACCTA
This sequence comes from Platysternon megacephalum, assembly GCA_003942145.1. Lineage (NCBI taxonomy): Eukaryota > Metazoa > Chordata > Testudines > Platysternidae > Platysternon > Platysternon megacephalum. The sequence continues at coordinate 8,020,990 of QXTE01000065.1, read as the reverse complement.
AGACTAGTGCAGAGATATTCCTTTTGTTAAATACATGTTTAACAACGTTTTTATTTTATATTTCACGGAAATAATATCCTCATCTTAAGGCAAAACACTGGATTCAAAATATGTCTTGATATTTTGTCAGATAAATCATAGTGGTGACAGGAGAAAATTCCATCAAAACACTATGAACATTAAGTAGCATGAACTTTGGTCTTTCATTAACTAACAATCATTTGATTTCAGTAAGTTTGTCAACATTTCCATTATAAAGTCACTTTGCCACAAAAGTCTATTTAGGCTTAGGCTTCTGTAAGGTCTCTCCTAATAAAATTTCAAAAACAGATTCAATTTAAATCAATATGTTTAAATTCTATGCAAATGCCAAGGGACTGTGGTTAAAAAGCATTTGTGCTTTTGTAACTCAAGGTGATCTTAAACAAGTTAAATTATTCAGGCAGTAAGTGCGTAACATGAATTTGGAGTATTCAACTCCCCCCAAACCATCCCAAGCAGTAATTAAATAGCCAATATGTTGATTTTTAATAAGACAATATGCATGTGCAGCAACAACTATTCAGAAAGGATTTTGGCAATTCACAGTTATTGCATACAGGGCAAAAGTTACACAATATATTTTTGTATTAGGCAAAATGTACATTAACTTTAGCAGTGTAATTTTGTAAACTGCATATTAGGAGTGTTTACTAAGATGGATTGACAATGTACTATGAGTGTTTCATAGATTTAAAAGCTTGTTAGATATTTCTATTGTTTTCAAGCCACTAAAAATGAAACAGAGCTATGTAGTATCATCAGAAGATTTTAGCTAAACCTGTTAAGTTACTGAATATTTATATAGCACCCAACATTTTCAAAATGCTGTGCAAGTACTACATAGTATTAAAAGTAACAAAACCAGCATCCAGACTTCCATTCTGTCCTTCACTCATTAGGTTATGCACCTTATTTATATGCCAAAACAGTATTAATGCAAGATTACAGTTGACATTTTAATCTGACAAATCAGGAAATTAAAAGTTACAGTTCCCACAGGAATAAATTCTGTGCTATTGTGCATATGTATTACTATAGGATCTAGGCTCTGTCTTAATATATAGCTTGACCCCTTAATATACATGCAGTAATACAGAGTCACAGACAGAAGGGCAGTGCCCTTTGTGCTGTATTTGAATTAGGACAAAACATGATAAGTATTGTATGATTGTGTAATGAAACCCTAATACACATGGTAAGTGACAGTTAAGGTTGCTTTAGGAAGGTGTTCTACAATAAGAAAATGTTAATATGTTTCAGACCTCAAACAATCTAAAACAATCCTAGCTTAGTTTAGATTTTCAAGTTATGCCATCAACACTCATAGTGAAATGATCGTGTTCTCTTCCCTGAAATGCTAGGAAGCGAGGGTCAAACCCAGATCTCTCAAGCTTTCTAGTGTTATGATCAACGAAGCCCACAAACAACATTAAATATATAAAGCTTCTAAAATATAGTAATTAAGTCCAGCTACTGCCATTGAAAAAAAACAAGCCTAGAACACAAAGCATTCTCACACAGTGGTGCTGGAACAATTTTTATAGTGGGGGTGCGGAGAACCATTGAATCAAAACTGTGAACTCTCTATATAATGGAAACCACTTCAAGCCAGTGGGTGCAGTAGCACCCCCAGCATCTCTAGTTCCAGCACCTATGTTCTCACATGCTTATTCAGTATTAATCAGGCCTCAAATGCTTTAGATTTTAGATTGACTGTATCAGAACTTCTCAGATCAGTAAGACTGTTTGTTTGCAAGAATGCAGCGGCTGCTCTGTTCATCAGTAACTTCCTGTGGTTTTAATAATTTATCCCCCCTCCATATACTTTGAGATTGTTACACCACTGGCTCTAAAAACGTAAACACTCCTGTACAGACAACATGCTCATTTTGATTCTGAGAGAAGCATTTTATAAGCACCAAGTTTCCCTCCAGCAAGCCAAAAATCTGACCACTTTCAACCCAGCCTTGCAGACATCTTTGAACCTGCTTCACTGGCTCCTCAAAAGATTCATTGGCAGGGATTGGACTACGTCCACATTCCCTGTTGGCTGTTGTAAGTGGAGGAGGTTCCATTCTCCCAGCCCTGCCTCCTTTAGGTGAAGAGTTTCTTCCTGGTTCTTCCAGCAACCACACACCATACAACAAACACACTAACCCAGGAACCTACCCGTGCAACAAACCCCGCTGCCAACTCTGTCCACATATCTATTCAAGTGACACCATCACAGGACCTAATCACATCAGCCACGCCATCAGGGGCTTGTTCACCTGCACATCTACCAATGTGATATATGCCATCATGTGCCAGCAATGCCCCTCTGCCATGTACATTGGCCAAACCGGACAGTCTCTTTGCAAAAGAATAAACGGACACAAATCTGACATCAGGAATCATAACATTCAAAAACCAGTAGGAGAACACTTCAACCTCCCTAATCACTCAGTGACAGACGTTAAGGTGGCAATTTTGCAACAGAAAAGCTTCAAAAACAGACTCCAACGAGAAGCTGCTGAACTTGAATTAATATGCAAACTAGATACCATTAACTTAGGTTTGAACAGAGACTGGGAATGGCTCGGTCATTACACTAATTGAATCTATTTCCCCATGTTGAAGTAGCCTCACACTTTCGTGTCAACTGTCCGAAATGGGCCATCTTGATTATCACTTCAAAAGTTTTTCTCCCCTGCTGTTAATAGCTTCTCTTAATTAATTAGCCTCTTACAGTTGGTATGGCTACTTCCACCTTCTCATGTTCTCTGTATGTATAAATATCTTCTTACTGTATGTTCCATTCTATGCATCCGAAGAAGTGGACTGTAGCCCACGAAAGCTTATGCTCAAATAAATGTGTTAGTCTCTAAGGTGCCACAAGTACTCCTGTTCTTTTTCCTGGTTGTGTCGCTCCCCTTGTATGTTATGATTTCAATGCCTATTCACTTCCCGATTTGCCCCAACCCAGGCAGAGCAAGAGGAGGAACAATCAACAGGAGCAGGCAGTGGCGAAACAGCACATGGACAGCAGCCTCACAATGCCACAATGCCCTCCTGCTGGGTAACTATCCACAAGTTGAAAACCACTACTCTATAGGGCATTAGAACCAATAAAAGAGTCCCAGGTCTAAAAAAGTATCAGGTCTATTACAACCAACTCTCCCCCAATCTCAAGTCCTTTAGAAGCACCGGCAGAGAGTCTGTTCAAATATGCAAATATTCAGGCCCATCACTTTTAGATGCATGCTTAAATCAGTAAGGCAAGTAATCTAACGTCAATGCTCAGTGCATTTAAACATTTTAATTTTTTTTCCCCTTCCTAATCAAGTATCTTCAGGAACAAGGTGGGTGTATTGTCCTCATTGGGGAGCTAAGTCTGGTAAGCTAGTGGTTTTATAAATCAAAGAGGTATGAACACAAAAAGTACCAGAAAAAAATAAAAATCTTGAATTATGAAAAGCCACCTTACTTTCATTTCAAAGCTGGAAGAATTTTCTGCAAACTTTCCAAAGAGATTCCCTTCTTGGCTAAGCCATGGCATGAACAACTTCAGTCCCATAAAGTAATTGGAGGAAGATTGAAAATGGAAGTTTAAGAAATGAATGGCGATCTCCACATTGTAACATTACTAGCACACTGCACAACGTTCACACATCCCACCCCCTACAATACTGAAAGCACATTGGGTAAGGTTAAGGAGCCAGTGATGCCACCATATACTATACTAGTGAGGCTGTACAGACAGATGTCTGGGCCCTAAGTACAGGCATCTTTCCAATGTTAAAAGGAAACTAAGTTCTGTGCCCCCATGCCAAGACCTCTCCACTATTAAAACTATAATACACACACACATGCACCAGCATTGGTTGAAGAGGTGGAAGTGTGAAGTTGGAAATCCAGAAGCCCAAACAGAAATTTGAGTTCAATTATACTGAGCCAGTGAAATTAGCAGCCCAACAGAATGACATTCTAGAATAGAATGAAATTCCTAGCATTGTAAAAAACATTACAAGTTACCAAAGCGCACAGTACTGTTTCCTTAAAAAAAACAAAAGAAAAGCTATTTGTGAAGCTACTTTTAGTTAAGATCAGGTATTTCAGTTTGTTACATTGCTGAAGATAACCCTGAAAATAAAGTTTATAAAGGCAAGATTCCACATTAAACATGGCAAATTAAAGGGAAATTGGACTGATTTTGAGAGAGATAAAAATGTTTGCCATGGAAGGTGTGCATATTTGTTAACAGCCCAACAACTTTTCCCCAGTCTGATTCTTTTCAGCATTAACAGCTGTAAGTAAACGTAGCATATGTCAAAGTTTGTGTCCATTTTAAATCTGTATTCTAAAATTGCACTATATATATTAATATAATTATTCATAGCATTCAGATATCCTGGAGTTTGTAAAGTCCATCCGACTTAAGGGAATACAACTTATCAATGAAGGAACACATGTAAAACATCCCTTATTATCAAACCATGTCACATTCTTTCTATTCCATGGTACTTATTGGACTGCAGATTCTATAATCCTCCTCTGAGTCCCTTCTGCATTTAATTCAGTTCAGTCTTAAGTAGTTAAAGAAACTGTTTTCAGTGGCAACTAATAACTACTGACCTATAGTGACACTGCCCTACAATAGGCTTGTCAGGCCTGAAAAAGTTGTACCAAAGAAGCTGATTAGGACTTCAAGAGGTTTGTAGCAAGAATCAATGGCTAGTCTGTACTAATGCTGTGGTTCCAGCACAGAAATGATAAAAGTGGAACACCATTAGTTATGCCTCATTAAGCTCCACAACCCTCCTAAAAAGAAATTTGTTTAGCCTGTACAAAAATCTAATGCAGTTTTAAGCTCTCTGTGTTGAATTTCATGGTATCTCAAAAGCTTCAATAAGATAAAGGCCAAAGATCCAAGAATGGTAACCAAAGCATCAACAGTAAAGTTAATTTTGAAGTTTCTGGTTTTTAACAGAACGTGTTTTTTTCTTTTTCGCTTTCTTTCTTAGCCAGAAACTCAATCTTTTAAAAAGAGAAATACTGAATTTCGCACCCCACAATAAAAATACATCATGGATTTAATATCTTGTAACAGTTTGTTTTTAAAAATTAATATATTTAAATAGAAAATAAAAAGCCTAGTTTTAAGACTAACGAATAACATATTGTGGACTATGAGGGAGCTAAGTATTTAAAAACTTTTTACAAAATGTAAGTGGCCATACCTTTCATATCTCTGTGGCGGCTGTTGAAACAGAGGTGTGGGACCTCGCCATGATTCTTGGGGCCGTAGATCTGTATAATAAAACAAAAAAGTCAAACAATATGCAAAAACCAGTTCCATACCTCACTTATTGTCAAATACGTGTTAAAAACAAATTTTTAAAAGTTTCAGAGAACTAACAAAAAACCCCAAATTGGACTTGCTGCCAAATACTTTCGGGCCAAATTTTTACTCAACGCTGGTGTAATTGTAAATTAATTCCACTGACTTCAGTGGAGTAACTGTGACTTGAAACCGGTGAAAGAGCAAAATTTCTCCATTTGTATCTTATTAATATACACAATGGAAAGCTAAATTTCAGGTAATCAAGAGGAAAAAATTACAATGACTGGGACCAATACACTGGTTAATGTTTTAAACCTCTGAATATATACATTTTCTGGAATTTTTACAACAAAAGAAATCATACGACTCCTACCACAACTTTTGAACAGCCTCTTTCAGACAACGTTTAGCGTTACCACCAAATACATCCACCAATATGTGGATCCACCAGTATGTGTGATCTTTGTAATTAGAGGGGGGAAAAGCAAATTGATAATGAATTGCAATATTTTTATAAGCATCAACCAATAATTCTGTCCTCTTTATTCGGATGAATTATTCACCATACAATCTGAAAGCTGATAGGGTGGAGACATGATTTAAGAATACTGTATTTTCAACTTTGTCTGGCCACCAGATTATGATGATTTACTATGGGTCCTTTTGAATAGTTATTATACAGATGGAAAAAAATTGGTAAAATCTGGCTCAGGACACATGGCATTGCAGCAGTAAGAAACGGTAATGAAAGGGACCACCCACTTTTCAATTGTTTTCTTGTAGTCAAGCTCTAACTCTGTACAAAGATGTACCAGCAACAACTTTGCTTTAATAAAAGACATGCAATTAAATGGCTGCTGTTCTTCTAAATAAATTGACCAGTAAACAGGATGAAAGAAACATCTAATCAATAGCTCCCTGGTCAGTTCACAACACTTAAATTGTGTATCAGTCAAAAGCTTCAGTTTCAGTGACATCTTTGATTATCTTCAATGGTGTTTAAGTGTGACCTAATTATAACAGCTGGTTCCAGAAGTTGTCTAATGGATATGCTGTGATAGGATAGTAATACCCTGTTAAATTGTCAATATTCAAGGACACCAACGCTTAGCAATAATTTGATAGAACTCTACATTTACTTTTTCAATTGAGCTTTTAAGAAAAGCATGGATAGAGGGAAATCTGAGCCTCTCTTCTAGGAACTCAGACTGGATTGCTTGTGCATTTTAATGGTCTGACCTGAACAGAAACCTTTTATGGTAGCACTTGAGAGAACTCTGTGTAGTGCGGGCAGGTCCTACTGAAGATAACAGCTTTGCTGGTGGAAATAAATTCTGATTTCCACAGTTCTGCTCTTCCTGCCTTGGGCCTCCTTTGATCAGAATGAGTCATGCTCGCATAGGCCAGATGACAAAGTTACTTGTAGTGTGGACAATATATCTATTAGAGACTAGCCTGGGATTCCCCAAACTCATTTCACTTGTAACTAATTGCTAATTTGAAGATAATGCATTATATATAAAAATGTTTTAGGGTGGCTAGAGAGTGGCTGGGGAATTTATAGGATCAAATTAGGAAAAGAAAAAAATTAGACTAATCAGAAAGTTTAAACAGTGAGGTCTATTATAGAGGATAGGATACTTTAAGAGAAGTAGATTCATCATTCAAATTAGGACAGTACCAAAGCACTTGAGTATGTATTGTAGGGAACAGTACTGACTATATTGGCCATTTCAATCTTCCATGATCCATAGTTTCAAACCTTTCATTTTAAACAAACTCCATTTGAAAAGAGATGCAAAATGAAAGATCTGCATTTCAGGATTAAAGATTTAACCCAAAAGGTATGCCCATAATTCTTTTAATTAGGCTGTCCACCTGGTGCCTCATAGTCCTGGTAAATGGCCCCACTTTTCTATTCATAGCTCTCAAGAAAACTGTCCCCATTCCCGGGCTTGGACTCTACCATGGTGATCCAGCCATATAAGACCTCTAGGCTAGACTCCTTAGTTCTCATTACCTAAATAATATGGTCACCGGGTTCCTAAACTGACAGCTGTTCCATATGCTCAGAAACATCACCCCAGCACTCTGATCTCTTTAACTGGCTCCCTATTGAATGTCTGGTCAAATTCATGGTTTTGGGCCCTGTTTTAAGGGCTCCCCAGGAGACTCTTCTCCAAATTACTTCAGGGACCACCTCACAATGTGCTAACATGACCTAGGCACAACAGATGCATGCCACTGAAACAGAACTAAGAGCGTCACAAGTCAGAGTTGTGTTCAGGAGACAGATCTTTCAGCAACTGACCCACAAATCTGGAACTCACTGCTGGAGGAGGCTGGGATGAAAAACTCCCTTTGATCTAGCTGTCCCACAGCCACCCCGCAAAAAGAACCAACTAGTGAACAAAAATTAAGTCCAGTCCCTGCTGACTATAGGGAAGAGGGTTTTTTTTCAATGTGTACGCTTTATAATGTTGGGAGCCACTCAGATACAGCTGTAATGGGTCCTGTAAAAGAACTCAGACCGACCGACCAGATTCTTGTGTCACTGCTGATGGACAGCAGCAGCAGTATGGGAGTCTAGGGGGTGGGGGGAAAAGGAGGAGGAGAGTCAAACTGCCCTTTCTTGTCTAGTACACAGATGGAGAGTGGGAAGGAGAAGGGAGGGACACGTCACACTTCCAGCAGCATGGAGATGGGGTGCTCCCTCTTTTCTTTGCAGCCAGAAAGTAGGGGAGCACTGCAAGCAGCCAGGAGGCGATGCAGATGAAAGAAGCTGCCCTTGTTCCTGGCAGTTCAGGGCTACACATTTAATCCAACACTCACTTATCAAAACCCCATGTCCTCTGCTCCTCAGTAAAGTCCAAGGAAAGCCCTCCAGTGAGAGGAGGTTAGTCCCCACAGGTGTAGGGTGCATCTTTCATATTGACCCCCGAATCACAAGCGCCTGGCGTATGTGTGTTTCAAGCTCTGTAACCCTCCCCTCCAACTGAAAAGTTAGGACACAGCCCCCTTCAGGAAGTAGCTCTGATCACATCTCCTTGTACAGCATTGAGGAACACACAGATTAAGTATTCGCAAGCAGGAATATCTTAATAATGAAGTAGAGTTTAAAACAAACTTATTACCATTCTTTGCATGGTTCTGACAGAAGATCACTTTAAGAAGGAAAAAAAAAGCCTGAAAGTGAATTGCACTTCAAAAAGGTACAAGCAGGAGAGGAAAAAATGACAGTTAATATTTTCTTTGGTCTTTACAAATTAGGCATTTCCTAGAGCTATAAGGCCATATAAACTGCCTTCTCCAGCAACTCCTCAAGTAACAATTTATCTAATCAGTGTAGCAATCAAAGACAAGATTTCATGTTTACTGATTGCACTAATCAAAATCACTTTTCAAATGCAGCTAATTGACAAGTTTACTGACTGAGATGAAAGTCATAAATCACATACTCTGGATTGCAGAAACCAAATATGCCATTCACACAGTACCACCAGACTGCACTTGACTCCCCCAAGTTATCAGCACAGACAATTATTCATCAACTGAAAATTGGCACATCAAAGTCAAATCAGAGAACAACGGTAAGAAACACCCACAGCAGGCTCTTGAAAAAGAGGTGGTGGTTTGATTGACCACATTGCCCTTCTAGAGTCCCATTTTACCTCATCATATATAAAATACAAATCTCCTAAAATAAAATTCCGCTTCTTCAACCCACAGTTTTAACTGCATTATCTCTACTTTTTCCAATACATTTTAAACTACACAAAAATTGAGAGAGAGTTTTCCGGGAGCTTTTTAGTCAGATTACTATCTTGACATACAACTATTCCCACTCATCAAGGCCTATCTTCTGGCCTCATCTGTGGTTGTTTTATAGTAATACAGAAAGAAGCTGATTAAATCTGATTTTGATATAATCTGTGTGTGTCTCATTTAGAAAATCTTTTCCATTTGGCAGTGTAGGACTGCCTAGCTGAAGACTTCTGACTTTCCAACATCATTTCCAAGAACTCCTGACAGAAGAAGATTTTGTCCTCAGGCTTATTTGAGACACCAGTGGAAGAGCCTTTGGATTTCGGTGAGGCATTTGTCCTTGAGTTTTGAGAGTTCTCCCTCAAAGTGCCAAGACATGATCTTTAAAAATGCAGAAATCAGTACCAGACACTCATGGTACTCCAAATGGGTTATTCAATCCCAACATTTGTTTCCTTTTCTCCCTTCAGATGAACACAAAGATTTGAAGTCTAAGTATTTCCTATGATCAAGGCAAAAGACAGTTATGCCTTTCATTCTGATTATCACATTCTTCTCTCCACACCATTACACATTCTCGTCTATTTCTGATGACTATAAACAGTTTTAAAAAAAATCAAAGTTAGTAGTTAGGGCTGGTGTCCTTAGCCTCTGTTTGCCAGAAGCTGGGAATGGACAACAGGGGATGGATCGTTTGATGATTACCTGTTCTGTTCATTCCCTCTGAACACCTGGGCATTGGCCACTGTTGGAAGACAGGACACTGGGCTAGATGGACCTTTGGTCTGACCCAGTATGGCCGCTCTTATTCTTAGTAGCCACAGCCACACCACACCACATTGGTTAGAGCAGCTGGGAAGGCTGATACAATCTGATACCTCATAAATTTAAAGGTTTGATCCTGCAGTCCTTAAGTAAACCTCATTTACTTTGGGACTGGACAATACGTTTAATTTAAAATGGCTACCATTATTTTATCTCAACTGTTCACTTCCTGGGACTTCTGTTATTACTGAAATATATAAAGTTTAACACTCTCCCATTCTGCAATTAATTTGATCTCTCTCTCATGCATGCGTGCAAGCTGGCTAAAAGTACCGCAAATTTATAACATTATTTTCCCATTAGCTTTTTGCCCTCTCTTGTCTGCTTGTCCCAACTCTTCAAAACTAGCTTGGTCACTCATCTTTTTTCCAAAATGGGTTTTCCCCAGATTCAATAGAGAAATGAAAGTCATCATTTTAGTACCTTTTCAGGCAGTTCACCTAACTTTCCTCCTGCCTCTCTGTGACCCAGTTCTCTCCATATATCTGCTACCATTATTGCCCACTGTAAACAGATTGAGCATGTAGCAGTGTCTGATCATGGGAGAAAGGAAGGTGGAAAGCTTAAGAGTTTCAACATATGAATGATTAACCGTTTTAGGGTAAAAAAAGCCTACTTTAAATAACTGCATGATAACTGGGCCTGAACACAGGAAAGAAAGTCTTACTCCCCATGCTAAGTCTCTTCTCTTGCTGTTCTGCTCTGTTGTCCAGGACACAAAATCCCCATCTGACATGTTTTCTGCTGGTGCTTCAGAGATCAGGATTCTGGCAAAGCCTGTAGGTTTCACTGTTGTCCATGAGAGGTTATCCACTCAAGTCTAAACACACTACATGTTTAGAGCCCACCAAGTTTCCCCACCCACTCCTGTTTCTAACATTGGGATATGTGCTGACAGTCACCACCACAATCCTGTTTGAAGAAGTACAAATGCAGTTTTACAGAAAAGATCTTAGAACATTTTACTCCACTATCACCATACAGAAGAGCATCAAAGCGGGGCAACAAAGAGAGCAACACAAGATCAATCGTTTGGAAGTGAAACCTCTACGTGACTTAGGCCTTTAAAACAGATGATTACTGAGCAATTGTGGGCACATCAAACATACTGGCATGTCAGGTTAACGAAGGGTTTGTAGGAGGAGACTAAACTCATTTCAAATCATAACTATTAATATTTAACCAGGTGTAAGGTGAGTCAGTGAAGTTTATCTATTATGCCACATACCTCAGACACTTTTTTCTAATCATACAGTGAATAACCAATGATTAAAGTAAAGAGGACTTTTTAAAGACTACCTTTTGGAAGTTTTTCAATATTTTCTAGGATTGTAAGTGTCCATATTCCCTTTAATAGGATTTTGACTACAGTAGAACCCCATTTACCTGAGCCTCCATTTTCCGGCTCTCTGCATTAACAGAACCACCAGCGTGCACACACAGGAATACGGAAAATGGATGCTTTAGCCCCGGCCCCCACCACCCAGGGCTGAAGCATATAACTTAGCTTCGCAGGGGCCACTGCGGTGTGGGGCCCCAGGCAATTGCAATAGAAAGGTTGAGAAACACTGTTGTAGACAGTCCCTATAATGTTCAGGGTTAGAGTGTAAAAATGACCAGTACCTGTACAACTTGTTAAAAACTCACATTGGTTTTCTTGTTAAGAAACGAACAAAACATTATTTGCAAGAACTAAGGGTTTGTATATTGTGTTAAGTAGGTAAGTAGATGAGAAAGGGGGTAATGTTTTAATGCTTTTCCAAGATGGGTCAGCTAGTTTAAAAGCAACTCCGCATCTTAAAATAACAGAGAAAACTCTTTGCCCATTCTCCTGATTAGCTGAATTTTTTATTATCCAGTCTGGCCCCAGTCCCAATTAGATCGGACAAACAGGGTTTCACTGTATTTGGTGCTACTCTGAGTAGAGTTTTCCAATCGAGACAGTTCAATCAACATCAGTGTAACCTTATGTTAAACATCTTTGATGCAAAATGTCAGTGTTGACATTTGAACGGCTACCTTGAAAAGTGCTGATGCTCATGTAAGTGCTAAAGAGAGGCACAAAGGAAAAACAGGTTTTTTCCTTCCCCTTTGAGTACAAGGAGATGGTCAAGTTTCTTAATCCTCCTGTTCAGGACAGAACAGTTTAAATATTGAGATTTGCAACATCTCAACTTAGTTTACATCAACACAAGTAGTTCAAGCCATTTCTTTCACACTTATTTTAAAAGTGAAATGGGCTCAAAATTCAGAACCCGTTGAGTAACGAGGGTCTTAAATAACTGACAGATCTTTGAACATGAATAAAGTTTCAAATTCCCACAATACAACAGTTTAAATTCTTTCTTTCTGCCTCATACAGAGAAAAGTTTTCAAAGCACTAACATACAATGCAGAGGTAACAATTTAAGGAGATTAAAAAAGTGAAATCTGTTCAATATTCTAGTTCTTGGCAAAGACAAAGCAAGCAACTAATTTTTTAAAGGCTGTATATGATGGTAGTTGCCTTGAGACATGTCTTATGGTCTTTTTGGACGGAAGCCACGCTTTACAGTGATAGACTCAAAGCACTCAATCTATTTAGCTGAACAAAGAAAAGGTTAAGGAGTGACTGGATCAGAGTCTGTAAGTGCCTACATGGGGAACAAATATTTGATAATTGTCTCTTCAATCTAGCAGACAAAGGTACAACAAGATACAATGGTTGGAAATTGAAGCTAGACAAATTCAGATTGGAAATAAGGCATGAATTTTTAACAGTTAAGGTAAATAACCATTGGAACAATTGACAAAGCATTGTGGTGGATTCTCCATCACTGGCAATAAAATCAAGTTTGGACATTCTTCTAAAAGATATGCTCTAGTTCAAAGATAAATTGTTTCGGGGAGTTCTATGTCCTGTGTTACATAGGAAGTCCGACTACATGATCACAGTGGTAACTCTACATGCACAAATGCACCTGCTCCAATACTAGAGTCCAGTATTAATATTGCAGCGGTTGGCCAGTGGACCCCCCCAACTGTGCTCAGTAGCACAGAGGTTTGTGTCACTATCTCCAGTCCCTCCTAGTTAAATCTCTTGGAGGGACAATTTTAGGTAATGCTGATGCTAGATTTTAGTAGTTGCACTTCTACTTTCTGACAAAGCAAGTTCGTTCATAGATCGAGAAAAGAGTCTTTTCTTTTAAATTAAATTGATCACTTTTCTGTTTTATATTGGCAGGCAACTAGTTTTCTATTTTGTTGTTTTCTGCCAATATAATAGAAACACCATGAAGTGAATTTTTAAAAATGCTTTCCTCAGCAGTGATTTAACAGGCTGGCTCCCAATGTAAGAATCCAAATGAGCTAACATCCAACATCAGCACCTGTAACATTGGGGGTTAGGGAGGGGGAGGGGAGAAGAGAGAATGACAAGAAACTGAAAAAAAAAAAACCCAAAACAAACAAAAAACCCCATCTGTCTGCACCATAGTCACAGACTGGGCACTGGCCCATGCTGTAATGCACAGTTACAGCAGTTGTCACTTTTTGTTTTATAAAATGGTTCCCTTCTCCAAAGCAGGACAGTGGGGAATCGATATCAGAACCCATGAAGAAGCAGAAACATAACTCACTTTACTCAAGTCTTGTAACTCCTAACCATTCTAACTAAGTGCCTTTCCTATAGTCAGCAACCTATCGAGAAAAAGAACCCAGGAACGTGCTCTTAAACCAAATAGCCCTTTAATTTGATCATGAAGAATACTACGTAGTTGTAGCAAAATAAAAGTCAGACAGTTCAATTTTAAAATTCATTAAATTTGATAATGCAGGGGAAAAAAAAAAAAACTTACTTGACAACAATTTAGGAATCTGTGGTTGGCCACCTAGAAGTGGTCTGTATGGGTTTCCCTGATAAGCCCCGACTGGTGCTGCATTACTGTAGACTCCACTTCCAGACTGTCCTCTTTCCCTTGACATTGCATGGCTGTAATGTAAAAGAAATGGAAAGTAGTACAAAAAGTTATTTTCTCAATGTCGTCTTACTAGAACAAGTCAATCAAATACTACAGCGTCTCCAGTGTACTGATGGAGATGCTCATGAACAGAGCAGTAATTCACTACCTGTAAGGGTCCCATGCACATGATGAATGAAGCTCACATTTTATGAGCTAGTTGGTTACTGTGAAAATTCTCTTATACCACAGCTTGCCAAAGAAAAGTAGGGTGGGGTTTTTTGTTGTTTTTTTTGGGGGGGGGGAGGGGGTGTTGCACAGACAGTGTAAAAGTTGAGGTAATTATACATATTCTGTAGAAAAATGAAAATGCAAAAACATTTAAGAGCTGTTTCATTGTTTCTGTGTAGAAGTACCTTCACTAAGATTTAATTTTCTTGTATTTTTAATTAACGTTTTAATAAATCATCATGTTCTCAACATAGCTATCGTTTTGTGACTGCAAAGCATGGCAAGAGAGAAGGTGATTCATGTGCACTTGCAGTGAAACAATTCTATTTCCTAGGGTGTGAATGGGAGAGGGAGAGTGTTTCTTGCAACTTGTCATTCCTCATCTTTCTTCCAGGCCACAATTCAATGGACAGAGGCTCCCACTTTCCTAGCTTTCTACAAGCACTGTCTCTCCCCCTTCCCCAAGCCTCTTATCCATCTCTAGTGCCTTTGTCTGCCTCCTTGAGAAAGAGGTTGAAGCCCAGCTGTTGGGACAGTCTGAACTGGCTGTTTGGTAATGTTAATGTTAACCTCCTTTAAAGCATTTTCTGTACTTCTACACTGATAATACTCAATAGTGGCTTGTTAGTTCTACTCATTCTCCCCAATGAGCAGATTCAAAATTATACATGCCTGCCTGCGCATCTCAGCTTAGAAAAATACAAACCTAACCATTAGTTTCCGATGTATAATTTCAGATCATTCCCTTTGCTTGCAGCATTACTATGCAGGATTCCTAAATACTCAGAAAAATCATGTGGAATTTTGGAGCCGCATCACCAGTTAAACTTGGTGAACTGACTTCCATCTTTGTTCAAAGTCCTACCAAAATCAAATGGATTATGGCAGACCACATGAACTTTAAAGAAACGTCATTTAAGAAAACAAAAACATGGAAGACATCTCAGTTCTAGTTACACAATCTTAACTATTACTTCTGTGTAATATTCTCCTTGTAATCTCCAGTACTTCAAAGGAGTACTGAAGAAGCAAAAGTTGAAGAAACACAGCAGGAAAGCCAATTAGAAATACTTTACAGAAAAAAATATCAAACAGAAGAATGTAAGCCTACTATAAAATTCAAGTATTTAAGCACATTTTGAAAATGTAACTCTCATCAGTACTGATTTTCAATATATAATTGTTTAAGTGACCTACATATAAATATCAACTTTAACCATAGATCATTGTATATTCCTTTATTATTAAAACAGGGAAGATAAAAGGCATCTCAGCAAAGCAGTTAAGGACTGCTCCTTTCACTAAGTGTTTTCACGGCTACTCACCCTAAAGTTCTGAACGCCGACTGGTCCAAATGAACTGGCCTTCTGTCTCGATTAAAACCAAGCTGGGGCCTCCAGGGCCTGCCATTATTGTTGGTTTTTTCCCAGTCACCAGGCTTCAGAACTGGTGCAGGTTTTCTGAATATTAAAAATGAGAGACAACAATAGTTTGTTTCTCTATGCATCATTATAATAATGAAGAAAAAAAGATGACAATTACTTACTTTGCTCCAGATAACACTACAGCCTTGAAAACAAAGTCGTCTTGAAATTGTGGATCTTTGAAATTGATACTAAGAGAAAAAAATATTTGAGATAGTTATGCTGGTTATACATTTGGCCTGATAAGTAAGATCAAACTATCCTAATGAAATAGCAGTTTGTTGCATTATTTACAGAAGTGATGCAGCGTACTTAACTGAATTATTTTTTTCTAATAGCCAAGTTATTGGTGTGCTGTTTATCCATCATCCCAAAACTTCCAGCAAAAAGTGCAGGCAAGGGCATATGGGATATACTGGCTCAAACAGGTCCCAATACACTCCAGAGGAATGCCTCTCTCCCTGCACTAGATGTCAGCCCAGGAATGGATGTGGAGTTGTTAGTCCCACATGCAATAGGGAAAGGGCACCTTGCAAGCCCTTAAACATGGTAGGCCCAAACCAAAACTCTAGCTAAGAAGATCATTCATTTTAGAGCTCATCTTCGGGGATCCTATGTACCAATAGAGTGAAAACAATCCTGTAGTGCAGCAGCACATCCAGAGGCACCTGAGGAAAAGAAGGGGACTGAAGATCCCCCACACGGTATTTCACATTCTAGCAGAAGTTAGCAATGCACAGGTGCACAGTCAACCTGTGGAACTCCTTGCCAGAGGATGCTGTGAAGGCCAACACTATAACAGGGTTCAAAAAAGAACTAGATAAATTCATGGAGGATAGATCCATCAATGGCTATTAGCCAGGATGGGCAGGAATGGTGTCCCTAGCCTCTTTTTGCCAGAAGCTGGGAATGAGCGACAGGGGATGGATCACTTGATGATTACCTGTTCTGTTCATTCCCTCTGGGGCACCTGGCACTGGCCACTATCGGAAGATGGGATACTGGGCTAGATGGACCTTTGGTCTGACCCAGTAGGGACATTCTTATGTAATGCTTGCTTGGTGGGCAGACTGAGAGGTAAAGAGACTTAGATTGTAAGCTCCTTGGGTCAGGGACAGTCTTTGTTCTGTGCTAATACAGCACCTAACATAATGGGGTGTTAGTCCCTGACTAGGGCTCCTAGGTGCTATGTGAATACAAATAATAAACAAGGAAAGGAAGCAAGAAAAAATAGAGAGTAAATAAAGGAAAGTCTTTTTATTAATCAGTATTTAATATTCTTGTATCTGCATATTTTCCCTCTGGAAAGGGAGGGGGGGGAGTACTGAAAGAAAGGGCCAACTGTGCACTTGAGGAAGAATCTTCTGGCCAGCTAGCCAAAGGGACTCTCTTCCATGGAATAGTACCGTTTCCCCTTGCATTTGATGAAGGAAGCCCCAATTCCCAACTGAGCTGCCTGTCGTTCCAACACACGGATATGTAAGTTGGCTTCAGTGGCATTCTGTAGACTCAGTACTGTAAGCTGTTCAAGGTGACAGGAGCACACTGTTCTGGCTACCCTGGGGCTAGTGGAACAGCCCCTGGAATTGGGGAGGGTGGGGTGGAAAGGTATACCCCCCCCCCCAAGTGTGCTGGGCACAGCTCTGGCACACCTGAGGATATGGCACTCTGGCTCGGCCTTAACCAAGAAAAGTCTGGTGCCAACTGATGCAAGTCATTCTGAATCACTCTGAAGAGCTGTTGCATGAGAAGTGACCAGAGCCTAGATTCCCATCTCTTCTAGCACACACAGAGTACCTGCTGAGAAGCTTAGCCTCACCCAGGCATCAGAGGCAATGTATATGTGGGTCCAGCATAGAAATTGTTGAATCACATGGAGAGCAGCATTTTTGAAACCTGTTACCTCACTGGCTACCCTATGACAATGCAGAGTACCCACCGCACTGAGAGGAATAACGAAAAAGGAGAACTAAGAGGGAAACCATGCAACAGCAATAAATCTACTCGAACAATAGTAAATGTTTGTTTTCAACAAGGAAAACATGTCAGAAGTAAAAACAGCTGGAGGCTAGAGGGATTCTGACTACATGCTCTGGTGGCTGGAAAGAACTGCAGGGTGGTGCCATGGGGCTTGACACAAACCAAGGTCAAAGCCTTTGGTATCTCATAGGAGCACCGTCACAAGGAAGGAAAGGCTTACAGCAGAAAAAATATGCTCAGAGGCAGGCGTAGTACTTGGAACTACTTTTAACTTGTTACTAGAAAGTGACCAAACTCCCATTTGAGCATGTTGTCCTTTTAATACTATCCTGAACAGGGCGCATCCTGGATATTTCAGTCTTGAACTGCCTGCAAGCAGATAGTCCTATCTAACTGAGCCATGCTATACCCCATTTGAGACTAGGGAGTACACAGACCATGACTGATTTTCACTATCTCAAATATTTTATATATCTCCAGAAGTGAAAGGTTACAGGGGCAGCATTAGACACCCACTATTGTAATGCACCAACTTAAAGCAAATCAGAATGACCTGCAGCATTCTGGTTCTAAATCAATTTACTGTCAAGTGCATGAGTAATTCAATCTTTTGTGACTAAAGATTTACCCTTGGAAGATTTGTATGGTTCTGGGAGGACAATAGTATACTTCATGATGAATAAAGAACATCATGGTTAAGGCAAAGTCAACATTTATTCCTACACATGCTGCAACAAAAAGTAGGCCAAATTGAAAGAAATGTGGCTACAGGTGAAGATTTCACAATGAGTGGGATACTTGTCTTCTCAGAGAAGACCAAGTGACAGAAAAAACATCTGTCAATCTGTACCAACATTACTGGTCGGGCCCCGCACACATAGATGCAGCCCTATGCATTCAAAGTAGGCCAAAAAACACTACCAGGTGCCACCAGCCTCAAAGAGAAAGCTGGAATGACAGAATACAGGAGGACTGCCATGCATTAGCAGATGGATTCTCTGTGAAGACTCCAATTTACAGATGAAAAGTGGTCCCATTCTCATAGGATAATCCATCTGTCAGTCTATGGCTCTACTACAGGGACAGAGAAAGCCATAGCACAAAAGGCATAGAAGACTAAAAAGAGGAGACAGACTCTCTTTAATCATCAAATGAAGGCGTTAAGTCAGAACAGCAGAAAAGATACAGGAAAGAGAATGAGCTTCCAGCAATGATGGTATTTATTATTTTTATTTTTAATAAAATAAGGGAAATGGCCTTCAGGATCCAGTGACCAAAGGAGTTTTCAGAAGATGCCTGTACTGTGGTATAACAGGCCTGTCAGGGGAGCATGTGGGTCTGGCAGTGCCTTATTCCAGCATTTTCTGCCAAGAATACAGTTATAGGACTGGGCATTTGAGTGTTCAGGGAGAGGAAGTGCTCTAGGGAGGGCAGTAATCCAAGACTGCTGCCTCTATTTAGGACCCGAGACCAGTGTACCCAGTGTAGGGTGGGTGGTAAATCCCCATAGCACTTTGGAACTGCTAGGATAGGATTGCTGGGAAGGATGCAGAATATCATGTAGTCAAGGAGCCAGGATGGCAAGGGGCCTTTCCCCAAGACAGGGAAATGAATTTTGTCTTCTGGGCTTTGGTCTCTTGGAGGGTCGTCTTATAAAAAAAGCAATAAAACTTTGCCACCAGACCCCATGGGGAGAGTAAAGACGTGGACAAAGAAACCCAAGTGGAGAAAGTCTGTTATACCATAACTCCATAGGTGTAAGCCCTTTGGTTTGCTTAAGCCCTCAACAATGTCTAAAGTGAATGAGTGGAAGGAAATGAATCCCAGACAGAGGAAAACATTTTAGACCACATCAGACTGACACTGGGTTTGACTCACTGAGAAATGTTAACTTCAGATGACCTTTGCATACCACATGGTGCTACGAAAAGGGTCAAGCAGTAGGCGGCTTTCTAAAAAGCTACCCTAAGAGCCCTAGAGTCACGGAGGAAGGAAAATTCCCTGGTTAAGGTAAAAAGGAGAACAAACCCTTAGAACTACTCTTCAGTTTAACCCTAAGGGCAACCTTATTGGGGAAAGCTGTAGGAAGGGTTTCTTACAGATCAGGGACAGACCAAAGAACTGAGACGCCAACCTATTACACTGCAGTTTAACTTTAAAAAGGAATACTGTCAATTTGACTTTATTGATCTTTACCCTTACACAAATCAATTCAGTTTGATAGAGCACCATATAAGCAGTATGTCATGAGTATTTCCCGCAATATTTTTAAAATGCAAATGAAGATTTTAACATGACACGTTGGATGTATTTTTACTTGTTTATACTGTCTGAAGGACAACTCAGGTTCAGCAACCTACCATGACAAAGTTCATGCTTCATGTCAGAACACAAGGTAAAGTTAACATTTTGTAGCTTTGGTTAACTTTAATGTTTTCTTCACATGCATAAGAGATTAGATTCTGAAGCAATCTATGACAATGGGCTGATTCTGTAGCAAGTTCAACAGCTACAGAACCCCAGATTACACTGGGCCTGGATAGATACATTTCAGTAAGCAGAAAAACAAAACACCCCACAACCACCAGTACATTCACACAACATTAACTCACCTGATGGCAGAATTCGGTGTCAGATCACGCAACAATGGAACAGGAGACTCTACTGTCCTAATGAAAGGAAAAAAATTACCAACTTCACTTTCCCTAATTTGAGACTTGCTATAATTCACACGTTCCTGTCTGAACAAAGCAGTCTATAACCCACACAAACTGATGTTTTGAAGAATTGTATCGCTTTACAATTTAAACAATGGCTAGCTATTCTTACGTCTTTTTAACAGCAGTTTCCAAAAGATGCAAGAGTTTCCTTTCTAATTAAAGTAGACTTCATTGGGTGCACAGTTCTATCATACCTCTCCCCGATAAGCTAGCTAAACTGTGCCCCTTTAATCCAAGCAGTCAACAACTTGACATGCAGAAATAAACTGCCTTTGTTATTAATCAGAAGTACGCTCCTTCTCTGAAGATAACAGCAATAAAAGCCCACCTCCCTGCTTCATAATCCTGCCTGTGATCAATTTCAGAGTACAACATAGCTTACTGGATCAACCTTTAGGTCATCAACAAGTGCTAAGCACCCCCTGGTTGGGCATGGTGATCACCATCTACTTGTTAGTTCCTTTTGACCAAAAACTGCAGCTTCAGTAAACCAAGGCATAGGCAAGTGTGTATTCCCACCCTCAGAAAACATGAATTCCAGGAGAATACTTCTAAGTATAAAATGGCAATAGATCCCTTCTCCTGGGCTGCATTTATGCTAGGAAATTTTAGCAAAAACTTGCCACTGATTTACAGCTGCACCAATGATAGACTTATGAGAGGACTCGTGTAGACAGTGCTTCCGTAACTCGGTGCCTTGAATGCACTACAGGTCCCACAACTGCTTAGCATTCAATCTTCCAGAGCCTCACCTGCACTACCGCCTCCCTCTGGTGCAGCTTTAAATCTGCAGGAAATTTTGATTAAAATTCCTCAATGTTTACATGACCCGGGAGTGGGGATCTATATTAGCCACTCTTGCCTAAGCTACATTAGTTGATCAACACAAATCAGGGTGATGGGGAAGAAGTTATTCTTAGAGGAGCTTCCCTCTTGTGTTTAATCAAAGTTTATCAGAGCTTTCAGTACCTTATTTACATGAGTTTCACAAACTAACTTAAAACATCATTTAAAAAGCAAAGTGTTAATGAATGTCTTTAAAAATTACACATCGAAAGGGTATGCTCCTAATTTACTGCTAGGCCCTAGACAGAAAACTAAGCCTGATTTTCTCTGGGTTATTCTCTAGTGAATTCAACAATAGTATGAAGACAAATGATATAAAATTTCGATGGGCATGATCCAATAAAGCACACAGTGCTGCAACCTCAACATCAGACTGGAACAAGATCCCCCTGATCTGCTGAAAGATGATCAGGGACCCAAACAACACGAGATTATTGAAGACAGTAGGCCCACTTATGATCTCCTCCCTCCCCTACTAGCTCTTCACCTGTTAAAGTTTATCATATAGTACGTGGTGCACAGTATTCTCTTCATATCAAATACATAAGACCAGTCTCTCACAGAAGGCAAATAATGACATTAGGATGACCTCTGTTGATTTCAGAAGTAATGAAGACACTTTCTCGAGCATGTTAAAGTCCACTATCTTCCAGAGCTCTTAAGCAAAACCCTTCCAAAGCAGAGCAATGCAATGGGACAGGAAAACCATAAACACTAGTTGAAGTTTTATATGGATAATAGCAAGCAACCTGCTTTGAACTCTAATGGAAACAGTACTTAATTCCAAAGCCAAGTATTTAGTGACATCAGATTTTTCTGGGTTTTGGTTGGGGAGTGGGGGAGTTTTGTTTTAGTTTAGACACAGCTAAAGGAAGTATCCTTCAGCAGCAAACAACTCAGACTGAAAGCTATACTCACTGATCCGGAAGAACTGCATTTTCATTCAGAGTAAGTTTTCCCTGGATTCCATGGCACAGTTCAGGGGGTATATCCATTGGCTATAGAAAAAAATAATTTTTCAGCTGAAGCAGACAACCACACCACTCCCTCCCACAAATGCAATCATCTTAGAACAGGGGTCCCCAACGCGGTGCCCGCGGGCGCCATTGCACCCGCCGGGGGGTTTAAGTGCGCCCGCGGCAGCGCTCGGGGTTTTTGTGGGTTTTTTTGCTCCGCCGGCAGCGCTCGGGTTTGGTTTTTTTTGGCGCCCGCCGGCAGCGCTCGGTGTTTTTTGGGGTTTTTTTGGTGCCCGCCAGACAAAAAAGGTTGGGGACCACTGCCTTAGAACAAATGTAACATACCTCTGTGCTAGTGGATTTGTACAGTTCTAAAACAAAGTCACAAAGCAAGTGATGTTTCCCAACAAACAGAACATCGCCACCAAGACTATTTCTTCTGTCTGGAATAGGAGAAAGGGAAAATAGCATGATAATTCAGCATGAAGGAGATTTAAAGCAGCAATATATGCCAAGACAGCACCATTTTGTTGACAGGTGTCTGCAATAGTTCACTAATTCTCTACTGAAAGTTTCATTTCTGTTAAGGAGAGACTGTAATGCACACTCCATTGATATAAGTCCAAATTCTTCTCTATGGCTTGCACTTTTGAGGGAGATATGGGTCTCAATCAAGGAAATATTTCTTATCTGCTAATTATTTGCAATGGTGTGACCATACTTGTACAAACAAATCAATGTGGCCCTATCCTCTGTCCATCAGGAAGGAGATATCCAATCAGAATTAGGAGCTCATGCTTAGCTCTGACTATCTGCTTTGTGGAGGCAGTCTCCTCGGTTAATGACCTCCAAAGCTGCAAAATATAGATTAGTCTGCGCTTATCCTGTAGGGACCTGTGTGTTAGTATGCCCTAACTTTCCACCCAATAGGCCGAAATGCAGAGCAATATGAAAGCAGGGAGAGGTCCTAGGGAAGCGATCTTTTCCCCGACTAGCCCATAAAAGTAATTTCTTCACCATGACTAGGATCTGAATGCAGGCTTCTAGGTTCTTCTCCCCTGGCATCCAGAAGCAGAGGAACTGCTGAAAGGTCTGAGAATGGAGTTGTGTCTATGTAGGATCAAACACATGTGATGACTGACCCAAGTTTCAGGATTTTTTCCAAGGATGGCAACACTTTTCCCCTCTGTGGTATTGTTTGCACCCAAGTGCTTTTACCTCTGTTCAAGAAGAGTGCCAGAGAGGGAAGAGGCTTGGAGTGAGATGTGCTACCAAATCCACCTTCAGGTGCAGAACCAGGAGGGCATGAAAAGTTTACTTATGATTGTAATTCTTTTGAAAATGTAAGAATGGCAGCTGCTGTGTTCAGGACAGAGCAGTCTTTCACTACTATCTGGATGACAGTGAGATGCATGGAAAGGACTCTGAATTAGTTTTCTTCGTGGATCCTTTACTTAATAGGAGAGATTTTGAGTCAATGCCATGAGACACTGGATAGGTCCATGCATTTAGTGAGACCACCTGTAAATTCTAAAAGGGGGATAGGACTGGAAAAGGGAAGAGATAGAGCCTTCCCGTTCTTTGGCCGATTCATCCCCTGGAGGGGAAGGCGGAGATAAACACAGGTTACAACAGCCACCTATGGCAGAGGAGTCCCAGCATAGGATGGAAGAGGGACAGAAGAGAAAGCAAGCTGAGAGGAGGCTGTATGGAGGAGATTTTTAGACGGGGGAAGATAAAGCTCCCACCTACTCCCTTTGGAGCATCGGGAGGGAAACTGCATAAGCTTGGCTGAGTCAGAATAAGGCCCTTGGATTTAGTCTCTCTAGGTGGCTAGGGCAGAAAAAGGTAATCTTGACATCCCCCTCCAAACTACTTTCCTCCTCCTCCTGTACTCGGGCACGGTGGCCAACTGAGAGATGTCCCGCCCAATGGAGGTATGCTTCCTGAACTGCTGAGAGAGCACCTGCACCAGCCCCATTCCCAGTCAGACTGAAGCCACCAGGGAAGCTTGTAGCAATGTGGACCTGATGAACTCTGTTCATAAATGGGTCCACAACAGGAAGCTGAAGGGTGGCACTGACACCAGGGCAGAGTCTATAGCTCCTGACTGGCTTTTTTCCTCCTCCCAGCTTCTTATCCTGGCTTTCCACCCTGAAGACAGAAGCAGGCTGAAAAAGACAACTTGAGCTGGCACCTCACCTGGAAGAATCCGCCTACATGGAGCTTAGAAGCTGGTCATGAAAATTCCTGTATCCTGATTGGACACAAACTGGACAGAGGACAGGTGTATCCCCATTCGGTTTTACCAATCTCACCACAGAAAATAATTGAGTGCATTCTTTTGATTAAAATGTGTTCATCTAGCAATTACTCATTCAGGTAGGGCGTACCAGCTGAATCATTTCATACAATAACCTGAAAATTAGATTTCGTGTTAAAATTCTGCTATGGATCTGCTTAATTTTAATAAGTGCAAGTGAAGGCTGATAATTCTGTTTTTACAGCAAAGATCACTCCATTTACAGCCACTGAATTATTTGTGGAGCAAAGGTTGCAGTTTGACATAAGGAAATCAATAGCAGCCATCTATTATACCCTGTTCATTTGAGTTTTAATACTGCATGAAAGATAAGTACGCTAATAATGAAAGCCTTAACGATCACAGTCGTCATAATGAAATATCATAATTCTTACTTTCATCGGGAGTGAGCTCAGGGTAAACCTCTTCCAGAGCAGCTCTCAGGCGGCGCTCATCAACGAATGGCAACAGAGCAACACCTAATTAAAACAAGCAATTAGTATTGATGCAAAACTTTCACAATCATTGAGCTAAGCCACCAAGTTACTCTGTTTATCTAACAACGAAAGATGAAATTGAATTTTTCCACTGAAAGGGAGAAAAAAACCCAAGCAATAGTCAAAAGGATTCAGTCAACACTGAAAATTTTTTTAATTCCAGTTTGTTCCAGAATTTTTCAAATACTTTAGGAAAAGCATTAAAAAAAAAATTAAAAAAAAATCCACCACCACACAAGCAGCTTTGACAAATATGGCGATTTTCTACAGTATCTTACTGCATTAAGTTTGTATCACTGTGGGCCAAGGACTGCATGTAATTCCATGGGGGAGCCCGTCCAGGAATTAAGAACAGTAGGGGGTTTGAGGATTAGGCAAATTCACTCAGGCTGTAACATCTCCAGACAGGTACCACCCTCCCAGGGAGACTTGCCGATACAAGTTTAAAATGGATTCTCCAAAGGGCAAAGACAACAGACAAAGATAAATAGCCTGAGTTTAAAATGACTCCGGGACGTCCTTCTGATCCAGCAAATGGACAGGAGCTTCTATCCAAAGGGAAGGCCCCAATCCTTAGGGAAGGGTTGGAAGGACTGACACTGATCAGAGCACTTGTGGAAATGGGGGTGGGAGGAGTGATCTCTGATAAGCTTATTAACATGCGGACAGGTTCTTTTCTTGGTTTAATGTTTTCTCTGTAATGCTTTCACCTTCAGAGTAAGTGTGCTTGCTTAGGGAAAGCTGTGTGGTAACTTAAAACCATGGCTAATCACACTGTTTAAAGCCTCTGAGGAGAAGGCAAAGCAGGACTGCTCTGGCAGTCTGACTTTCTATAGAAATCCCTGTAGGAAGGGGACTGGCAGCCTGGAAAAACCCCAGTGAGAAGGCAGCGATGCAGGTCTCTGCCCGAGAGAGGTGATGGCTCAGGAGCCTAAAAGTGGTGCCCTTGGTGAGAGGGGGAATACAGGTGCAGCATCCCTGAATTGAGAGAGCAGCAACCCTAGGGTCATTTTTATATTGCATCTATTTTTACATGTTAACACTGTATGTTATATACAAGAATAGCTTGATTTTCAGATTTCATGCTGTGTTTGCAATGCTGACATTTAATTTTATTTTAATAAAGTAGTATACAGAAGTCAGAAAATATATATGGAATCCCAATTTTAGTCACTTCTGATTATAACCATACTCCACGAAAAACAGAAATGAAATGCTATATACTTAATACAGGAATCGTAACTTTTTTAAGTAATTATTTCATTTAAAAACTTTAATCGTTAGTATTTACTTTGCTAAACTGAATTAATTTTTTTAAAACTGGACAATTTCAGAAATAAGACTCTGATTTATAGTAACACATGGCATTGCACTGTTCCAGGTACCCATTACCACATAAGCATCCTTTACATAGTTCAGCTCAAGGTTAACACATCATGCCCCTCCAAAGCAAGCAAGTCCACTTCCCTGAATGGATCAGAACCAGGGGGAGGGTGCATGTGTGCAAAGAGTAACAACTAGGAGGACAAACTGCAAGAGACTAATTGTTATGGGGATTTATACACCTATAGTTAGTAGAATGGCTGAACAAAGATCCACTGTTTTGCACTCCACTGTGAAAAGCGGCTAGAATGAGCCAAGCAGGGCCAGACAGACAGGCAGAACTGCAGGGTCTCAATGCGTGGATGAGACAATGGTGTAGGGAGAAGGGGTTTAGATTTAGTAGGAACTGGGGAAACTTTTGGGAAAGGGGGAGTCTATACAGGAAGGATGGGCTTCATCTAAACCAAAATGGAACCAGACTGTTGGTGCTTAAAATTAAAAAGGTCATAGAGCAGTTTTTAAACTAAGGGCTGGGGGAAAGCCGACAGCTGCAGAGGAGCACGTGGTTTGGGCATCCCTTAGGGGAGGATCTACAAATGGAGATTCCCTATGTCCTAATAAGGAGGAGAGGATGGATGATGATAAAATACACCTCTCTAATAGCACTTTCAGTGTTTCATTTGGAAGGTTCTTTTTATCTCCCGTCAATTTTTGGTAACTATCCCACAGGCTCTCTCTCTCAGTGCTCCCTCAGTGGCAATCTTATTCACTTGCATGACTTTGACCATCAACTTTGTGCAAATAACTCTCAAACCTACCTCTTCACTCTCCATTCAAACCCACGTCCCTGCCTGTCTTTTTGACATCTCCTCATGGTTGTCCAAGTCTTTACCTAAAACTGTGCTCTTTGTGTCCTGCCCCATCCCTGATGATCTCTGTCACCATGGACAACATGATCATCTTCCCAGTCTCTCAGACCTGTAATCTGGGCATCATCTTTGATGAAGTTCAGTCTAGCTCTAGATCCATCATATTCAAGCAGCATCTAGAACATTGCTACTACCTGACCAAGACACCCTGAATTTCCATCAAACACCGTTCCAATCTCTGTTGCAAACCTGAGCACCTCTCTCCATTACACAGCAACCAGGTCTCACCTCCTCCAGGCCCTACCATGCCCACATAAGCTTGGAGGGGGCTACAGATGGGAAGGTGGCGAGTCAGAAAAAGTGCATGAACCCACTGGAGGCGAAAAGGGAGAGGACAGTGGAGATCTAGGTTCAGATCTGGGGGGTACACACTCCAGAGCACGGGGAAAGGTCTCTGCACACCTGTTTGCACCACGGGGGCTTGTATTTTTTCCTCACTATTGTCTAACGTAAGCAACATGCATAGGAATCATTACTAGCCATTTCTGCTAGAGCAAAATCATTAGCAGCATCCAGAATTAGTAGACCGACTAAACCAACCGAGTTGGTCTATACGAATTAGATTAACTAGGGGAAAAAAAGGATGTTTTGTTATTTCTATTTTTGGACACTTGGGAGGACACTGCAATGATGGAGGGCACGTAATTGCCCAGCGGTATCATGGGAGGGCAATGTTGTATTTAACTGGCAAAACTCCTAATTTAAATATTAACAGAATAATACAACTGATACTTTAAAGACAAAAGAGAGTACATTAAGTACTATACATTATTTCTTCATTCTTAGTTTGTATATACCTGAAATGTTTCTTTATTGCCTACAGCATTGTTCACAAGGAACTAATGAACTACTGATTGAACAGAATACGATCCATTAATTAAATGCAAAGGAGACAAAAGACATAATTATATAGTAAGGCTGATAAAGAATAGAAAAATGATTAATCTATTTCTGGCCAAAATTAACTGGTCCAGAATGACTGCTAAAATTACTATTAATCATTGCTAATCCTGGATCAGTTACTGAATCATAATTGGCTCTTCACATGAATTTATTTATTTTTTTAAATCTGCTGTAAAATGCTCTTTCCTTCCTTAAATAATGCATTCAAATATGACAGTAAACCTCATTAATCATTATCTAATTAAAATCCTTTCCTATTTTGTTCACTTTTTTCAGACATCCCCCAATACGAAGATTAAGGTTTCAAGTTCAAATAGAAAAAGATCTTAAATTTCACCTTGCCAAGCAAATTTCTTCCCATTCAAATCAATAGCAAAATCTTCAGGGTAGAAGTCAATTATACTTGATTCCTGCATTTGAGAAAAATCAAAAGACCATTAAAAACAATTACCAAGTGGATTCACAAGTCTGCATAGAGCTGGATGAACCTTCTCTGTGCTTTGTCCTACTTAACACAAAACTGTTTAATATGGCTAATGAGAAGGAAGACACTGTATTATAAAATACCATCCAAGCTAGAAGGCTGCAGGGGAACCCCACAAACCCAACAGAGAGTCAAGGATTGACTAAACAAGACAAGCAGGGTAGGATTTTGTGGGAGTTCAGGAGAATGGAGCTAGGCCTCCACTCCTGAAATAATTTGCAGGGTTCTTGGAAGCAGAGGAGATTTTGGTTTGGCTCTGTGGAAATGGGGTCAGGAAAAGTCATTTAATATATTCAAACATTTGAAACAAAACGATTCACGTTTCACAAAGCTGTATGACCAGACAAGTAAAACTGTTACTTTCCCCGGTCAGTATTATTCCTTTAAGACAAACCAGTAGCAGAAAGAGAGGATTCTTACTGGATCAGTCATTAGCTTCCGCCATGTTGGTGGTAGAAAGTTACCACTAGCAGCGGGAAATACTCCCATGAGTTGTTCAAGTGGTCTGAACTGCCAAAACGAAAAAGGGAAAAATGTGAGTGACTTCCAATAACCTATTAAAAGACAGAATAATAAATGAATGTCTCTTACCGGTTTTGTACCCTTCTCAAAGTCTGAGGGCAGGTCTGCAATACCTTCAAAGTCAGAGGCAAATGGCGCATAATGGAAAGGATAGTACCACTTCCAGGAAGCACAACCCTAGTTTTGCAAGACAAGAGACTAATCAATGATACAGCTCAGAAGAGATAAATAGTCACATATACTATTAGAGGCTATCTAACGATGACTAAACGTAACCCAGTGTGAGCACCAGTGTTATAGCCATGTGTCATGGATAAGGTTAAGATTCTGTCAAGGGACAGGTTGCAGCAATAAACAAAAATTCACGGAAGCCCGTGACCCGTCCCTGACTTTTACTAAAAATGCCGGGGTGGGGAAAACAGACAAAACAGAGCACTACCAGAGGCTTGCCGCTGCTCCTGCCCTGCCGCTGCTGCTCCAGTGGCACCAGGGCTTACCGCCAGCAGCTGCACCAGCCCTGCTGCTGCTCCTGTGGCAGGGGCTGACCGCTGCTGCTCCAGCCCCAAGGTTGCTGATCCAACCCCAGCCGCTGCTCCTACCCCAGAAGTCACAGAGGTCCTGGAAAGTCACTGAATCCATGACAGACTCGTATCCTTAGTCACAGAACTAGGAAAGTTACCTCCCAGGTTCACTGAGGAAAGAGTCGCTAGTTCTAAATATCTTTTGGAATTGGGCTACTCCACCAGAGTTCAGGTCAAGGCTGAACAGATGTGTCCCAAGAATTCAGTAGAAGGCTATGTGGTTAAATTCAATGGGCAGTGAAGGAGACCGTAGGGACTTCCTGAAGAACTTTTGAGACAAAGTCTTATGTCAACACATCCCTTTGTGCCGGTTACCAGAGATAGAACTGCTTCATCCACAAACACATCCAGAAGAGGTTCTCTGAACAGTATTCCAACAGCCACTCTTGCCAAAGTAGCGACCTTCCTCATGAAAGTATGACTTTTCCTACATTACAGGCATACTCCCCCTCGCCTCACAATGCATACAAGCACATAGGTAGTTCTAGTCTTAGTTCTTAATCCTTGGTGGTGTATACTTTGTCTGCAGTTTGTGTGTTAAAACGAACAGAGGTCACTTTACCAGAAGTAGTTACTATTGCGTGTAGTTTCTGCATATTCCCCTGGAGCGATGTGCTTCTGGAACAACAGAGTTTCAGAACCTTCCAAAAAGCCACGCCACAAGCCTTCCTTGCAGCACTGACTGTTTGGTAGCTGTGGTTATAGGAGAGACATGCAGCCCCAACTGCCACAGTATCTAAGAGTAGAAATCTCAGGAAAAGGATAAGGCAGGAGAGAAGTATGAATGTGTGTAGGCAACTATCTTGAAGAACTACAGTTACAAGTAACCTCTTCTTGTATATGTAAGGTGGCTTCTACATATCCAATACCTTCCCCAAGATGGTAGGCTGAGGTGTTCTAGATAAATAGTGATTGCTAAGCTGCCCTCTTACAGTATCCATTTGGGAGGTCATGTAAAAAAAAAAAAAAAAAAAAAAAGTGTTTGTAAAGGTGTGAAAAGAACTCCATGTTGCATCCTGCAAATATCAAGTATGGAAACGTTACTTAGGCAGACAGATGCTGTCTTGGTATTAGTTAAATGAGCCATAATAGAGACAGGTATTCAGACATTATATAATAAGTAACAGATTTCAATACATAATGTCTTTCTAAGTGGATAAAATGAAGTGGAAACGGTATTCCCTCAACACGGATCCCCTGTATATCTGGGGATCTGAGTTACTTCAAAGTCTTGGTCCCATTTAAGCAAAAAGTTTAAAATTCCATGTAACCTTTCAGTGTGAAGTCATGTCTCCCTAGGATGCATGTGATACTTTGGGAAGGAGCTAAAAGCATAATTGACAGCTTTGGAGAGGAAATTAGTATGTGGTCATTGGACAACTTTGTCAATCAAAGCTCACAACTCACTCTCCTCACAAGTGTAAATGTGATGAAGAATTCTCTCTTAAGGCAAAAGATGGAACAAAGATCCAACACTCAAGGACTCAAAAGGCGTCTCCATCAACCTGAACAACACTAACCTGAGATCCCATGTTGGGAAAGGATCTTTGACTGATGGAACAGAAGAGAGGTTATTTTCATGGCAACAAAGTTTGGCTTATTTTGAGAAAGAAAAGTTAAATTCTCTTAATATTGGGGTTTTGGGCCCAGAGAAGCCTGGAATACCACACACCATGCCAAGTGTGTGAAGGCACAAACCACCTTTGCTGCAACTTCAAAACAGTGTTGCTTTTGTGTGCAATAGAAATATTACATGTACCTCAAATTAAATTTTTCCTTATCTTACAGGCACTGGAACAAAGGGAGGGATTACAAGTGAATTCACTCAGTTGAGAAACACAGTAGTCCTATAGAAGAGTATAACGAGAGAAACTCAAACATCTCGGAATATGGTACAACATACAAAGGAAACTTGGCTCTAAAAAGTCTGTGTAGAGCTTCCCTCCCTCCCCCCAAATCTTGGGTTATTTTTCTTAGTAGTGCCACTTGAAGCAAAAGTCTACTATTTTAACTTCCAACTATGCCTAAGTACATGTTGGTGAGCGTGTTATTGGTATTTTGGGTACAAAACTGTACAGAGATTATAATTCTCAAATTCAATCACTCATAGGACTTTAGTAATACAAGTTTTAGAAATGGAGGTGGAGTCTGTAAAGACAGTGAATGTTATATGCTGGTCTACTAAATTTTTTGTTGTTGTTTAAGGAAATGGGGTTAATTACATATTCTTCTGTCTTTCCCCATTATCTGTCCACAGCCAAAATACTGAGGTAAGTAATTATGGAAAGCAACTCTTGCACTTCTGGTAGCCAGCTTTGAAAAAAACCCAAACATCTTATTTGGAACCCCTCCTCACCTCTACAGATTTAAGTCCCTAATCTTGCAACCTCCACATGAGCAGTAAGTGACGTTAATGGGACTCTACATGCAAGTAAGCTTAAAGCACCAGAGCCCAAGTATGTATTTGTCACATAGGTAAGTAGGATCAAAAGCAGCTCACAGGCCCTCAATGTTCGTACTGTTTAATGTCAGATATTTATGCTTTATATGAAGCATGGAGCCATGAAGTTGACCAAAAAGACAGCCAACAGCCAATATAAGTAATGCAGTGTCTACACTGACACAGTTGCCTAACTACACTGACATAAGCCATCTCCATGAGAGGCGTAGGGAGTCATGTCAGTGTAGTAGGGCACTTACATGGGCGGGAGCAAGGCTGTATTGTGTGCACTGAGATAACTACGTCAAAAAACTGCCTTACATCGACCTAACTGTGCAGTGTAAAGCAAGGCTCTATATCCTGTTTGGTTAAAGTAGTGGAATTTGTATGGGGACTCTTACCAGTTTAAAACTGGTTAGTTTGGTTTAAACTTGCACAGTAAGTTGGTAGGCACCAACCTAACTGATATAAAGTGTCCACACACAGACAAGCTGCACCAGTCTAAACTGGTGTAAAAATCACACCTTTAGTTGTATCTGTACAATAGTGTGTAGACCAGGCCAATGGCACTTTGAACAATAGTCCTGGGGGAATTCTGCACCAGGACAAGTAAAATTGCAAATTTTTTAATTTTACTTGTCAAAACACAACATAATCACACCAGTTTCAATTATTTTGGTAATTTATTTCAAATACCTGTCAGCAAGTACGTCTAACAATACAGATAACAAAATTTCCCCCCAGGAGTAGAGAGTTAAAGAAACTCCTATGACAATCCAGCTCCTGTTTTTCTGTTATGCTTTTGTTGGGTGCCTCAGTCTGGGTGTGTCACACGTGCCAGCGAGGCACATCTTGGGGGAGAAAACTGCTCCTCCAGTCTCAGACACCCACACCCCTACACCCAGCTGCAGCCACCCCCACCCCCACAGCCCAGACACCCACACCCCCTCTACCAGCCCCTTGCACTCCCACCCCCCCAGAGCCTAGCCGTGGGGTGCTCCCCCCAGCCCAGACACCTGCACCTCCTACACCCAGGGCTCCAGAGAGAAAGAGAAACAGCCTGATGCTGGGTCCTGGGCTTGTACGGCGTTTCCTGCACACCGCCTTCTTCCTTCAGGCCATGCTGGGAACTGCAGCTACCAAAACCCTCCAGCTCCTCCCTCCCTCTTGGCAGCATCCTGTATTTGTGAGCTGGACAGCTGGGCTCTGCTGGGGCCAGTGGCCCCTAGTGGTGGCCAGCAGCTCTGCAGCACTAATTCTCCAGGGCAGGGAAGAAATGAAAATCTACATTGAGCAGTGGTGCAGAATTCCCTCAGGAGCAGAACATGAAAACTGCTCCAAAAGAATTAACTTATGAGTCCTTACCTCCTTCGATACAGCAAGCTTAGTTTTATAACCCTTAGCTAGGTGTAAATACTTCAGTCACCTCTTAAATCTTCTCTCAAGACTATATAATTTCAGTTTTGTCACTATCTCCTCCTATAAATCTCTTCATTCCATTTATCATTCACATTGCCCTTTGCCTGGGCTGCACAATCACAGCAATACTGAAGGCCACACTGGCAGTCGGCCAGCCATTCACACCTAATTTGCATATTCGTTTAAAAAAAAAAGGAAAGAGGAGCGGAATGGACATTAAGAGAGTTCTAAGAATCCACACTGCTATACTAAACAGAGAGGCAGTTGGCTTGGAGCAGGACTTAACACAGAGATCTGCACAATTAAAGGCAGTCCTGACAGAAGTGTTTTGGACTCAGGTGAAAGAATCCCCCTCTTGAAGAAGGGCCCCACAAGCGAGGGTGGAGCTCCACTCCCCACTCAGTTCTTCAGCAAATCAGCCACACAGCTTCACACAAAAAATAGGCAGCTTGTCCTCAGCAGCTGCAACTCAGGCCTGGACTACACTACAGAGGTAGGTCCACATAAGCTGCCTTGTGTAGACCTAGTTGTGCAAGTGTCTACACTTCTTCTCTCCCACTGATGTAAGCTCTCCATGACGCTGACGTACTGACTCCACCTTCCCGAGTGGCGCTGAGCCACGATCCATGTGCTGAGGTTGATGCAGTGTGAAGGCAGACACTACTTTACCTATGTCAACTCTAACAGTCCTCCAGCAGCTAGCTGTCCCACAGTGTCCAACACTGACCACTCTGGTCACAACTGTGAACTCCTCTACCCAGTGGTCACAGAGACCAGCACCCCCTACTCTTCCTTCCTCCCCCTTTAACACCCGAGGAATTTTTGAAATGTTCCTGATTGTCCAGCTTGGCGAGCACACCTAGCAGCTCTTCATTGTTGTGTGCAGCTGCCCAGCTGATCCTGCCGGCTACATGCTCCACACCAGGGGACATTAAGGTCAGCCACAGCTTCACATATTGACCTGAGTGCGCCACAGTTGACATGTGTAGCTAAAATGGAAATGACTGTTCCTTCCCCTTCTTTAAAGCCATAATAAGTTGATGGAACAGAACTTAATGTATTTGCTTTTAACTTGCACAGATTTTTTTTTTTTTTTTTTTTTAAAAGAGTTTTCATTACTCAATAACACTAGTGTTTGGAAAATAATTCATCTTTATTAGTTCCCAACTGGTGCTGCAGAATGCCTGCCAGCAGTGAAAGCACCCACTTGTTATTGCAGACTGTGACAACTCATAGGATCAGTGACAAGCAGCGTAATTATCACAGATGTACATCAAGCACCACACAACTAACAGGCCTCCAAACTGGAAGGCCAGGTAGAGCACAGTACACCACACCACAACGCATTACTGTAGCTTGTTCTTCAAAAGTGTTCTTTCAAAGCCTGCCTGAGCCATATAGCTCCGAGTTGAGCTCTTCTGATAGCCTGTGTGTCTCACTGTTCAAACTCAGCACCACCTCTGCTTTCCACCCCGGCGGGAGCTTTTTCCCCTTTGCTTCACAGATATTATATAGGTCACAACTATGCAGTTATAACCACTGGGATACTGTTTACTCACAAGATTGGATCTCAGTGAGAACAATGCCAGCACCCCTTCAGCCTACCGAAAGCACATTCAACAGTCATTCTGCACCTGCTGAGCCAGTAGTTGAATCTCTCCTTGGCGCTGTCAAGGAGGCCAGCGTACAGCTTCATAAGCCAGGGGAACAAAGGGTAGGATGGTTCCCCCCGGAAACTATTGGCATTCCAACATCGCCAATGGTAATCTGCCAGTCGGGAATAAAAGTCCTTGCTTGTCGCTTTCTGAACAATCTTTAAGAGCACAGGACGTGAGTATGATGCACCTTTCATCATGCACTCTGATGTCTGAAGAGTCCCCAGTGATCCACCAACATAGAAAAAATAGCCTTGTCAATTGAAGCACTCTGTGACAAGGTGGTCTGGTGCCAAAAATAGGGATGTGTATGCCACCTATCGCTCTACTGCAGTTTGGGAACCCCACTGCTGTAAAGCCATCCATTATGTTCTGAACATTGCCAAGAGTCACAGTCCTGTGCAGCAGGAGATGATTAATGCCCCTGCACACTTGCATGACCGCAGCCTCCAGGGTGGATTTTCCAAAAACAAAATGAGTTCCCACTGACCAGCTGCAATCCAGTATCAAGTTTCCACAGTGCAATCGCCACTTGCTTCTCCTCTGTCAGTGCAGCTCCCATTTTGGTGTCCCAGGACGGGGGTAAGCTCAGCGCACCGATCCAGGAATGTGGCCTTGCCCATCCCAAAGTTCTGCAGCCACTGCTCATCATCCCAAGCCTGCATTACAGTGCTATCCCACCAGTCAGTGCTAGTTTCTCAAGCCCAGAAGCAGCACTCCATGACCACCACCATCCACCTTGAATTGGTTCTTGCTACGTCCCACAGCAATCTGCCCACCAGGAAGTTGTCATGCTCCCCGTGGCTCTTCTTGAGGATGTGCAAATACTAAGGAATGAGAGTCCTGTGCTTGTAACACTCATGACAATAATGCAGAGCTGCGCAGGCTCCATGCTTCTGTCAGATGGCAGACAGTGACAAATCCCATGTGGGCTCATGGGATTTTCAAAATAGGAGCTAAAATTACGGGATAGTATGGAGTGGAGAAAGCTGCAAGTTGGGCACTTGACCCCAGCGTCCCAGCCACCCCTGCACAACTTGTTTCTGCCCCACCATACATCGCCAAAACTTCTCAAAAGGGACACTTCGCTGGACGGTTGCGAGTTGCACACTGGGATACCTACCCATGGTGCTCCACACTGTGCATCAAAACAAATACTCCTGGTGAATACGCACAGCTCTGATGCAAGGAGCCAAGCGTCCATGTGCACAAGCAATATACTAACTGCATCCAATGAGGGTAATGCCACAGCACCGTGGATTGTGGTCATGCAATAAAGGCAGACCACAAAAAAAAAAAAAGCCCACTCGATTCCTTGCAGAAACTAGGTCCCCTGCTGCAAGTCTACATGTTCTTTGCTGGTTGGTATATTAAGCAATGCTAATGAGAGCTCCCATGCATTTAAGGGCATGTCTACATAGGGACTCTCAGGAATGTTAAACCAAATTAACTTCAGGTGTGAATCTGAAGCACATTAAACCCCTGGTGCAGATGCTCTCAGATGCTGCAGAGGAAAAAAGTATGCACAGAAAAAGACCGGTACTACTACTGAGCTACATTTCCAATATCCAGTTTTATAGAAGCTGGTCAGACATTACTGAATCTATTAGGCAAGTGAGAATTTTGATTTCTTCAGAAATAGAAAGCCGCTCTTCACAAACAACTATTTCCAAAAAGAACTTGCCCGCACAGCAGCTGCCTTCTGTAACTATGGATAGCTGTTTCACAACAACAGGTATTTCTGGAAATCAAGTAAGTTTCCTACTTAAAACTTTGATCAGAGCATTGTATATCATTTTACTTTGCCTGTACATATGCCTGTGCTTCTTTAGGTATAAAACTCAAAATGAGATTGCAGTCAACCTGAACAATAGTCACATTGAACAGTTTGGAACAGTTAATCCTTGACGTTTCTTGATCATTTCAGCACACAGAATCTTACTTTTGAACAGGTCTTAACAAGCTGGATATAGAAGAGATTACTTCAGTGACGCTGTCCATTAAAAAGCTTGAAGATGCAAGCAAAAAAGTCTGTGCTCCCTTTTAAAATCTAATCTTTGTAAGT
Organism: Platysternon megacephalum; assembly: GCA_003942145.1. Classification (NCBI taxonomy): domain Eukaryota; kingdom Metazoa; phylum Chordata; order Testudines; family Platysternidae; genus Platysternon; species Platysternon megacephalum. The sequence continues at coordinate 7,983,820 of QXTE01000065.1, read as the reverse complement.
TTCTGAAAAAGATACTTTTGTCAGCTGTCGATAATCAAAGGAAGACTCACAGAGTGAAATCTGCAGACTCGCAAGTGAAATCCTATGGAAAGTGATAAAACTTACAGAATGGAAGTGGTCTCACAAATTCCTGAAGAAGGTGGTAAGCCTTGCAGAGTTAGCTGCAGAAAAAGTCATTCTGACTACTTGGCTAGCTGCTGAATCTTAAAACTGTTCAGTCCTTCTAGCAAGCACAGGTTCTCTTTCCTACTGCTCCATTCACTTGTCAGTGTGCTGCTTCTTCAGACATAGGACACATGCAGAGGCACTAGGTTGCATGCCACAGTCCTAATCGGTTTAAACGCAACTAACTTCAGCTTCATGGTCTTCCATAGGTCTAGTGAGACCATCTCTGATTTGATGGCATTTTTAACAGGGAAGAAGGACAAGAGCATGTTAAGTGAATGAGACTTGATCTGCTGGGTTGGTTACTCTGTTCACTTTTCAGAACGGCTTTGCCTTCATGAATTTGCAAATTATGTCATGGAAGCAGTGGTACTACTTTTGACTTCCTTTACAATTGAGGCAAATGGACACAGGAAGTTTTTGTATTGCTGTCGGTTAGATGGTTTTACACCACCATTTTTTCTAGTCTTCTGCTTCTATTCTTCCTCTGATGCAGTTTATCGGTAAGCCAGTGAATTTCATGACATTTAAACTATTGTCACCCTGAGCATTATTTCTTCAAGTGTAAAGTGATCCTTTTCATATCCTAAAGGAGGGCTCTTTGCCTGAGACTATTCTCATAACACAAGAACTAGGGGTCACCAAATGAAATTAATAGGCAGTAGGTTTAAAACAAACAAAAGGAAGTATTTTTTCCACACACTGCACAGTCAACCTGTGGAACTCCGTGCCAGAGGATGTTGTGAAGGCCAAGACTAACAGAGTTAAAAAAGAAAAGAAAAGAAAAAAAAGAACTAGATAAGTTCATGGAGGATAGGTCCATCAATGGCTATTAGCTAGGATGGGCAGGGATGCTGTCCTTAGCCTCTGTTTGCTAGAAGCTGGGAATGGGGGACATCACTTGATAATTACCTGTTCTGTTCATTCCCTCATGGGCACTTGGCATTGGCCACTGTCAGAAGACAGGACACTGGGCTAGATGGACCTTTGGTCTGACCCAGTATGGCCGTTCTTATGAAAGACAAATTCATCTACACAGCTTAAGTTTCTAGAAGCTATGCTTTAAAAATAAACCAGGTAGAGTTAACAATTAGCCTACTCAAGTCCACTGCAGATAAAAAAAAAGATTGTGGTTATTAAAATGAGCAATGTTTGTTTGCACAAGAAATAGCATCTTTATGGGAATAAGAATGTCTGGCCTACAACTCGCAAACATGTTTTCTAACCTTCATACTTAGCTGTCATGCAATCTCAACATTTAAAGAATGGCAAGCACCCTGCCTCGTTACCTACATGAAAGTGAAAATACTACATCAGATGCCAGGCCTTTTCAAGATTCCCTGAAACCTAAAACACTGTTCACTCTATCCTCCACCTCTAACTGGAGTATTTCATTTTAAAATACAAATTAAAATCAGTGACCTAGCAGACTGATCTAAATAGCAAGAAAAACTGGTAATAAATTTTGCATTTAGTTAATATAACCCCACTTACATATCATGTTTTCATATTGAAATAGCACTAACAAAAATTAAACAGGGAACACACCCTACAAACAAAAAACCACCACTGCATACTATTTTTGCTACTTGATATTATTTAAACTATCTATTCCCAGTTCATACAAACTTCAGCTTGTTTTGTTCTCAGAGCACGAAACTAGTTATTAACCATCATTGCTACAATCCCCAATATATCTAACTAATCTCTTGCCAATCTGACATCTCAATTATCAAAAGATTTAAATCAGATATAGATTCCTTCAATTATAATGCACTTCATGTAACATCACTACAATCCACAGAGAAGACTGACAATTCTGTACCTTTCAAATTCTTACAAGCATTTTGCATTCTTTCCCCTTTGTTCACTCATTTGGTCATTTGCAATTAGTTTTACCAGCCCTTGCATTGCTATCTTCTTCAATTCAAAGAAAAAGCTTGGTAGCTTCAAATATTTACAGTGCCAGACATTTAAATGAGTAGTTACTCAAACAGCTTTTACACCCTTAGAAACAATCCTTTGCTGTTCAACTACCGTTAGTAAGAAAATATTAAAATGACTTATTGATGTTGTGATTAAGCATTAATTTTCTGTAATATTTTATGAATCCTACATGTGCCTCAGTTCCCTATGTATTTTGCATGGTTTGCCAGTGGGAAAAAGGGATTAAGTTTGCCCTTAGCACAGGCTAAATAGACATAGGGGTGTGTGTTGCCTGGCTGTGAGAGCCTGAATGGGTCATTAAAAAGGATTGGCTGAGGCAAACCCCATATCAACAGAAAACCCGAGAAGACAGTGGAAAACCCAATCATCAGGACACTGACATACCAAAGGACCCAGGGGAAGATGGATTTCCCTGCCTCTCAGCAAGGAAGCTGAGCAAAGACCCCAGCTCGAGAATAAATGGACTGGAAGGTATGATGGACAAGAGTTGGCTTCTGGAGGAAGCTGGGGGGCCCTTGCATCTGGGAACTGACTAAGAACATCCGACAGAGCCTGAAAATGGAGTTTCATTACAGCTTGGCTGGGGCTCTGGGTTAGCCAGAATGGACTATGCTTTAACCATCATTTCTCTGTGCTAACCTAAGGCCTTCCTATGCTGTGTCCAGTTGACTAATAAACCCTGCTGTTTTGAAAAGCTGTTAAGAGTGTCATTGTAAATACTAGGTAGAGGCACATTAATCCCTGAAGAGAATACACGTCTCTACCTGGAGGTTTCCCTCAGCTGGACTGACTGAACAGAGTTCAGTGTGAAGAAGGGCTGCAGCCCAGAGGTTCAGTCTTAGGAGGCGGTGAGGCCTACCCTGAAGGAAGAGCGAGACCCCTTGGGAGTCTGGCTCATGGAAGGGATTCCTCCAAGGTACTGTTCCAAAGCTGGGGGCGTAGCACCAATCCTATGGATCAGTGACAGATTGCAGCCACTATCTACTGAAAGACAGACGGGCTGCAACATGGAAGAAAATTAAATTTCATAGAATAAAAATTTAAATACCTGATAATAGTATCTGAGAACCCAGCAAAGCCCTTCAACATACGACTGTACAACTTTACGACGGAATTTCTCATCAGACACATCAACATCAAATTTGTTCTTATAGTAGCGCTGTTTCCAACCAGATTCCCATAACCTACACAAGAAGCACAATTAGATTTTAGTCTAATTGTTTTCATATTACATATTTAAATGTCACATATTTTGCAATGAAAGCTAAGGCAAATGCTGTATTAACATGAGGGTAATGGTATGACGAGCATCTCATCTCAAGAGCTACATCAATTTAAAGTCACTTACACCCTAAATTACCATTTGATGTTTGACAATGTCTTCTACTATTTTAAACCTGGGCTTGGGGAGGGTGGGCAGGGAACTGACGGAGACCCAAGAGCCAGAGGAGTAAACACACTGGCCAGAGACTGAGATGAAAGTTATGATTGGGGAAGCCAAACTTGAAAATTTAGGAGTAACACCCTGAGAAGCAGTTTAGTCCTTTTTCTCTGCTGCTTGGACAGCATTGTGATTTCTACAAAAGGTGCTGTCCCTGAACTCTGCTTGAATGGGTAAAGATTGTTTTAAAAAAATTTAAAAAAATGGAAATACATTTTTATTTTTAAAAGTAAATAAACCTGTTTAAAATTTGAAGCTATGACAACCTATGTTAAGACCTAAACTTACTATAATCTATTAAAAGCATTTAAACAAAGATATGCTGCATCAGAGAGCTCTCCTCAAGTTTTAAGGACTTAAAAAGGGAGCTCCTTTTCCAATTATATACAGAATCAGGGGGAAAACCATCTAACTTCTGAGGTCAACTCAAGCTCATGTACTGCATTATCTATCTATACCAGCCCTCCCCTTGCAAACCCAATCAACACACAGCTGTTGCCCATGTGACATTCTCGGGACCATACAGGTAGTATACATATTGTGTGGATGCAGCCCACATAACACAGAGCTGCATATGCAGCCCACAATGGTAAACAGGGTGAGAACCATTGATCTATACTATTTTCAGTCTTTACAATGGAGGAAGTGCTGCTATTTTTCCAAATGCAAGTACTTCCAGTTTGTTGTGCAGCAAAGTTTTTGCTTTAATTACTTTTGGTTTCAGTTTAACTAGCAGTTTGTAGTTTCCTTTGGACTAGTTCAAGTTGAAAAACCAGTTGGCAGCTGATAAAGCAGGCAAGCTTGTTTCCCTCTTCCGAGCTATGAATAAAAACCAGATGAGAGGATGAGATTTACTAATTCTAAAAACCTGAAGGACACGGGGGCAATTTTCAAAGGTATTTAGGCATCTAAATATGTAGATAGGTGCTACTGAAAAATCAGCTAGGAGCCTAATTTGCACGGATTTAAATGAGAATTAAGCATATAAGCTTCTTAGGAACTTTTGAAAAACCTAGTAGGCACCTATCTGCATCTTTAGACACCTAAATATCTTTGAAAGTCTGGCCCAGTCTGTTCACTAACTATAGTTAATACTTCATTTATTAAATCAGTTTTAAATGCAAAACATGTTTTGATAAACCTTTGTTTCTTTATGTATCCAGCATATTTAAAGATATTGTTTTAGTTAACTAAAGATATTGTTTTAGTTAACTAAAACAATCCTAAAATGTTAATTTTTTTGCATTTTTAATTGAATTCTGATTTCCATCCAAATGTGGCTTGCACAAATTACAAGTAAAATGACAGTCTAGTAGATAAGAAATGGACCGTTCAAAATGTTCTAACGTAATACAAATGTAAAAATTAAGAACATGAATAAATGTATGATGAGCTGTGTATTTGCTTAAATAAATATGTAGAGACAGCGCATCCTGGTTAGCAAAAAGTAACAACCAATTTAGTGTAATGGCTATATTTGGTCAATATAAATATTAAAACCTGTTTATTTGCACCAAATGAGAATAAACCTGTCTTTAAGAAAATTTGTAAGTATAAATGCAAAAATATCACAAATATTTAAATCAAGGTTTCCTGCTTGCTGATTTATACTTCAGTGTGAACGCACAGGAAAGAAAAGAAAGAATAGTTTGGCATAAGATCAAAGGACATTGATCAAATATGGAATGCAGGATGCAGTGATGAATTTGTTACCCAAACTTTGCACCCTAATAAGATTTTAATGTGCTATACTTAAATAAACTTTTCTTCTTCTCTATACCTAGGTCTCCCCTCCCACCCCCACCCCCCAAAAAACACCAAAAAACCAAAACACTAATTGGTACATTTCTCATGAAGCTATTCTAAATAGGGAATGAAGTGACAGTGGACTTCTCTAGCCTTTCACCTTTTGAGACCTTGGTTCAAACCTTATAGAATCATAGAATATCAGGGTTGGAAGGGACCTCAGGAGGTCATCTAGTCCAACCCCCTGCTCAAAGCAGGACCTAATCCCAACTAAATAATCCCAGCCAGGGCTTTGTCAAGCCTGACCTTAAAAACCTTATTTGAGTTATGAGTGAGTTGGCTAAACTTGCTTTCACTTTATTCCTACCCCTTCATTTATTTAATCAAAGGGCATCTTTCTCATAGCTAACACACATACCCAGTATAAAATCAATATAAAAAAAAAATAGGTCTTTCGGTAATCGATATAAATAAAGCTACACACCTAGTATAACTGAACTTTATGGGTTAAATAGCTCAAAAATTCAATTGCAAAACAGTGGCATTCAGCTCACATAATCAAAGCTAAACACTGAATGTCTAGCCAATTTAGCGCTTGGTCTCAAAGGGAGTAGTGGCTTGGAGGACAAAAACCTGTATGCATACTAATCTAGATACTTAGATTTAACAGCTATAGCTTACACATCTCACTGGAATTTACTGAATATTCTAACCCTCCACATTAATTACTCATGGATAAAAAGATCATAGGAAAGCATCTGAAGGCACTGCTGCTCTAAGCTAAATGGCATTAATTAGGCTGCATCTACTTCAGCAATTTGCTAACAAAGTGCTACAAAAAATGGCTTCACCTGATATTATCCTCTGGCTCAGGTTCACTGTCACTGTCTTCTGCTTTGCGCTTAATTCCTCCTGCTGGGGACGGGGTGCCATCAGAAGTGAAACTAGTATTAGGAGATGATGAAGGAGTCTAGGGATATAATCATATATAAACACAGGAAAAAGGGGTTTTATTATGCATTTCATATTCAAATTCAAATTAATAGTTGTGTGAAGAATTAAGAAAAATTGTTATTTTTACTTAAAACAAACAAAAACAAAAAACTACATGCTACGCAATCCTAAAATATTAGGACGTCCACTAGCATAAAATAGGGCTTTATAATAGGAATCAAACATTGGAATGTAAAAACAAAAACCAACAACGAAACATGAAATTCTGTGACAAAGCACAAAATGTTTGGTATAGTCCAGTCTAACAGTAGGAATAAAAAAACAATTCGATACAAGGCTTCTTTTATGACTTCTGTTTACGACTGCAGCAAAGTAGGTCACATGTGCAGACTATAATATAAAGATTACTTAGAATTCAGAACTGGCAGCCAAATTTAGACTATTTCTGCAAATTGCAAGTGAGCCTCTATTCAAATAAAAGTATCTTAGCATGGAAGAAAGTAGAGCTTTAGGAAATCTCTCATTTCTGCAGATCACAGTTGGAAGATATTTAAGATAAATAAAACTTAAACACTGAAGATTGAGACAAACTGACAAGAGCTAGGAAGTTAAAATACTGATGAAAGCCTCAAACAAACAATTTTTATGCATCTTTTGCTTTAAAATACAAAATTTCAGGATTAAAGCGAGTAGTAAATTAAAATGGCAAACTTTTATTTACCCAGGCTTACCAGACAAAAAATACTTATTAGCAATAGAGAAATTTTTATTGAAATGTACATTTACTGTTTGGAGGGCAAATAGAGCCAAAGGGGAATCCTTACTATACATTGCATACGAGTGACTTTTCTATAGTCAAGTCTGGTTACATGTTTCCATAACAACCACCTCTAGTTTTCAGTCACTCAACTTTCCAAAAGTTTGCCTGTAGGCAGGTATGGGAAATTTTTAACTAAATAGATAAAATTTTTTAGAAAGTATAAATAATTTGCAGTTCAGTCTTTATTTTTATATATTGGGGACAGCAGGGAAGATATTCCCCTGCATTATAGAAAACTGATTTTTGAACAGCGCTATAGCTGAAACAGAATCTAGAAAGTTAAAACCTGGCCATTGTGAAGGTAGCCTTTGCAAAAACTGGTTGGAACTTGGCTAAGTTACAAGGCACTAGGCAGGGGAGAACAATTTGCACATACACAGTAGATATGTCTTACCACCAGTGCTCAAAAGGGAGACTCCGTCCATAATGTAGAACTGCCTGACTTAGGTGCATATTAAGTGTGGACATCTTCTAAGGTCCACTGAATGAAGCAGAGCTAAACAGCTTATGTATGTGCAAAGAGTCATTCAGTATGTAACACTGACAACCAACACTAAAAATACAATTGGCTGAGTATTTTTTAATACACTCTATTGCAGTGGTCCTCAAACTTTTGCACTAGTGACCAGGAGCGCCGCCAGCTTTTTCGGCGCCCTAGGCGGCGGAAGGTCCCGCCCCTGAAATGACGCCCCCGACAGCGGCAGCGGAAGGTCCCGCCCCCAAAATTGCGCTGACGACCGGGGCACCGGCGCCCCCCAAATAGTAATGCCCTAGGCAACCGCCTAGGTCGCCTAATGGGTTGCACCAGCCCTGCTAGTGACCCCTTTCAGATAGCAAGCCTCTGAGTGCGACCCCCCCCTATAAATTAAAAACACTTTTTAATATATTTAACATGATTATAAATGCTGGAGGCAAAGCAGGGTTTGGAGTGGAGTCTGACANGCCAGCCCTGCTAGTGACCCCTTTCAGATAGCAAGCCTCTGAGTGCGACCCCCCCCCCTATAAATTAAAAACACTTTTAAATATATTTAACATGATTATAAATGCTGGAGGCAAAGCAGGGTTTGGAGTGGAGTCTGACAGCTCATGACCCCCCTCCCCCCATGTAATAATCTCGCAACCGCCTGAGGGGTCCTGACCCCCAGTTTGAGAACCCCTGCTCTACTGCACGAAGATTGAAAATAAGTTGAAAGGTACACCATTTGATATTTAAACTGCCATTTTTCCTACAACTTCACAGGTGTATTCACTCAGAGCACAAGGGAAAAGAAACTAAAATACTCTCCACTCTAGAACATCCCACTCTAAACCAAATAATCCTACAAAAGGACAGTCTACAGAATTGTTCCAAGAGACAATAACTACCAATTTTTCAGCCAGCCTGAATGCTATCTCCATCTGTTGGAGACAAGAAAAGAACCGAGCACATTCAGCTGTGACAGACATTTCACAGGGGTGGGATTGTAAGAGGTTTCTTTTTTCCTGCCTGCACTGGAGTGGAAGTTGGATATTATACCCATTCCTGGGCTAGAATAGAGACTACATGGACCAGCACAGTGTGATTATTTTTTTGGCAATCACTAAAGGATACAGAAAATTAAAGCTAACATGACTAGCTCTGGCATCAGCCAGCATCATACAAAATATGAGCATAGTATAAGAACCTATACAGAATAGATTATACATTGACCCAAATTTAATGTACTCCAATGAAAAATATTTTCATTTAAAATTAGACAAAAACTACTACTATGTAAAACTGGGGTTTCACTGGTCTTGGGAGATAGCTGGGTTTGTTTGTTTTTTAAAAATCTCAAATTTCTCACCTGGGGTGGATTTGAACTCAGTACCTGTGTGCTGCTCAGGTTCAGTGGCCAGAACATTTCCTTGGAGTTACAGAGGTCCTGTTTGAACTCAGGTGCCTTGCAACGTTCTTGAACTCTGACACTGCACAGGCGCGGTGTAATCCATGAGGCACATGAACCTTCAAATGCTTGCTGGAATACCTAACTGGAGAAGCATACTTTTTCTAATAGCATTGTAATTTGATTTCCCCAGAGGGCAAATGAGTGGCATGTATTCTGTTGGGACTAACCCTCAAGCACTGGAGACCATGGTGCAATGATCTGAGCCCTGGTTTGATCACTATCTGTGCTCTAAATATACGGGTAGAGTAGGCCAGCTTTAAGACACAGAGATCAAGCCAGGGCTCAGATCATTGCATCAGTGTCTCAAATTCTTGAGGGTTACCCCAAAAGAGTGCAGGGCACCCACCAGCCCTTGGGGGGGGAAGGAGGAATCAAGTTTAAATGTTATTTGAAAAAGAATCTGCTTCTCCAGTTAGGGAGGCTAAGGCTCATCTACCTACTCCACAAGCGTAATGGATCACAGGGCTGTCTCTCATGAATCCCTTGTTCAAATAGCCCCAAATTTGGATCACAAACCATTCCTGCCCTACCACCCATCCCATTTATCCCACTGCCCTAGATGCAACCCCAGGCCCCTCTCACTCAGATTCACCCCCACCTCCTCTACTGCCAGCAAGCATTCACCTGTCCAACACACACAACCCTGACAGATTTTAGCAATATGCCTTTCAACCTTTTTCAAATTCCTGCCCAAGGTAGGACTCAGAATGATACTAGGTGGGATGGGTCAGGTTAAAAGGACCACTGCTTATCACCTTCAGCTATCCAGCTAGAGTGAAACTCTGAAGACTAAAAATCCTGTGAACCCGTCTGCACATGCCTTGCATCCGAAGAAGTGGGTATTCACCCACGAAAGTTCATGCTGCAAAACGTCTGTTAGTCTATAAGGTGCCACAGGATTCTTCGCTGCTTTTACAGATCCAGACTAACACGGCTACCCCTCTGATACTTAACTGTATTAGAGATCACCCTCGAGCATTTGAGACCCTAGTGCAATGACCTGAGCTCTGGTTTGATCGCTATCTGTGGGGGAAGAGGGGGCGGGGAGGAGGGAGGGGAAGAGTTGCTAGAAATTCTCAACTTTAAGAAGAGCTGTTTTCCAGGGGCTCAGGAATCCCTTGGCCAAAGGGCCCCAAATTTGGGCCACTGACATACCCTGTGCCTTTAAGAGATGCAACAAATCTCCTGGCAATCTGATTAACCACACAGATTTTAAAGCACTTAGAATGACTGTTCTATAACCTCAAAAACAACCGAAAAAAACTGTTGTGAACATATTCCACCAACACTATATTTCTAATTAGAGATTGAAAAGCCCTACTGAGCTGGTATTCAACAGGTCACACACGATGACAGAAGTACAAATGAAAAGATTATCAAAATGAATAATTTTTTAAAAATATTAACCCCAAATCAGTTGCTTAGTTTGATTTTATTTTTCCTACATTTCTACATAGGGCAAATTCTGAAATCCCATGCTCACAACAGCCTCAACTCCATAATCTTGCGTAAGGATTCAAGTTTGCTTTAAAGTGCTTATTTTTGATTGGAAGGGCATTCTTTGCATTATATTTACCTTTTCAGTAATATTTAATCAATTATATTTGAAATATGAAAATGAACAAAATTTGACTTAAGTAGCCTTGGAAAACTGATTAAAAACTTGACTAGTTAAGTTGTTCTTCAAGAAAGAAAGTGAAAATGGAGTGATTAAGAGCTTAGAAGTAAATTGTAATGTTAGTATATTCATTACTTTTTTCCTTCTTACAATTATAACTAAAATCTAAACATTCACTCACCGAGTTCTGTTTGTCTTGCATTCTCATTTCATAGGCTGTCTGCCTGGGATTACTGATTGCCTGAGGACTAGATCTATTTCCTCTCCCCAAAGCTTGAGGGGAAAACTGGCCACCAGGAATAAAAGAAGGCTGATCCCTCTACAAAAGCAAGCGAATATACACACAGTGATATAAATCTAATATTGGAGATTACAAGAACTTAGAACAAGCATGTTTAAACAAGATCTTATATATGTAAAATATACCCTTGGATAAGATGGCACTTATTTCAGGCCTTCCTATTTCCAAGCGTTTTATTAAACGCCCTCTCAAAAAGTTACATTTTTGTACTGAAGTTCCAGAGACGACAGAAGAAAATATGATTTTATTTTTTTAACTGAAGAAACTCCATCTAGCTATTAGAGTGTGAAAAATAGAATTTACATTTCAAGGAAGATAAATCATTTTCTTGCACTCTGATAGCAATACTCAGCTGATCCTTATTTTAAAGCTTAGACCTGACATGCACATAACACTCAATGAAAAGGGGCTCTATAAAGTTTGAAAAACTTTGGTTAAATGAAGTGACGATGATCCTATGACACTCCTCCACTGTATATCTAGAGTCCTTGTGCCTCAAGGAAATACGAAGAGACATCAAGCTCTGGGAAATGGCTGGGGACATCTGACATATTAGAAGCACTGGACAGAGACACTGTCTTGAAGCCAAGGGTCCCAGCGTACTGAGGCCCTGCTGCGTTTCTTGGATCATTAGATCACATTGTAAAGAAGCTACACCTATTTGAATGAGCTATCAAGTAACATGTTTATTATACAAAGCCTAGATTCAAATGAACATGCAAAAATCTATCCTAAAAAATTAGGAAGGACATTTAGTACAAAAAACGTAAATTAAATGCAATTTTAAGGGTTTAACATGCACAAGTACATGTTAAGGCTGTCACAACAATCAACACTTTGCCACTGTGAATAAGTGGTATTTTGTATTACTGTGAATAAATCTGCACATATATTTTAGTCACAATGTAACCAAGTTACACTTGCAGAGGAAACCTTGTTGTGGAATTTTGACTTGCCTGTTTAAAGGTTAAAGCTTGATTTAGCATTAACTGTTTAATTTTCTGTAGTCAGTTTACTAAACTCTTAATCAGGCTCTCAATTAAGAGGCATATCTTCTGTCCTCTCTGCTGATTGCTGACACACTGTAACCCAGTGGTCCCCAACCTTTTTCATCTGGCGGGCGCCAAAAAAAACCCGAGCGCTGCCGGCAGGTGCCAAAAAACCCCCACAAAAACCCGAGCGCTGCCAGCGGGCGCCAAAAAAAAATAAAAAATTGACAACTGCTACGCGGGCGCACTTAGACCCCCCGGCGGGCGCAATGGCACCCGCGGGCACCGCGTTGGGGACCCCTGCTGTAACCCAATGGCACAATCCCTCTGAGCAACTGGTACTGTAAAGTATTTGATACTGTAGTCACATTATGCAGATGTACCTATATTCCAAAGGCCTCAATTTATTGTTATCCTTGAGCAACTTAATCCCCGCCCCCCGTTTTAAATAGGTTTAGATTTAATTATGTGATTTTTCCATTCAATGCTGCAATTTTAAAAAAAAGAAAAGTTTTTTGTAAAACACTGTAAGACAGTTCAGAGTAAGGCAAAAACTATGCAATTGTTACTGCAGTTTTATCTAATTTACTAAACTTCTGTTTGTCACAATATAAAAATGCCTGTAAAAATGAGCTCTTAAATTTACCTTCATTCTTTTTCTCTTTTCTTTTTGTCGTCTTCTGAAGTTCTCCTAAAACAAGAGTAAAGACAATTAAAGTAACCCAGTCTTACAAGTCTTTTAGAATAATATTTCCCGAGTCCCTCCATTAATCACCACACAAAGAAAGATTAAGTAGCAAGTCTGAGTAGGCGTCATGGCTACTGACCTATGAGGCTTGCTGAACTGAACTCTTCCCTGGCCCCATCTAGGATTACTGGTCTATGGCTTTTCTAAGCTACACTAGAATCCTATGGAAAACACCCCCCAAAACTGAAGGGCTTTCAATATGGCTCACAATACTCAGCAAATTGCATTGGGACAACAAGGCCTTTAAAGCACATGTGGGAAGATGCCAAAACAGAGTTTTGCCCGTCTGTCCACCTGGGTGAAGATACTACAGAAGTCCAGGTGCTACAGGTAACTCAGCATAGATACACGTTTCTTGCCACAGTTGCTAGTGGCTCAAAAAATTCCTGCCCTTTTTTATTTTAAGATCCTGGATCTTGCTCCAAAGCCTGTTCTTCTACAAGTGCTAAGTTTGTACTGTAGTTTGGCATATCAGATTGAGAGAATTGTAGATTATGGTTATGACATACAGTACATCCTGCCAACACTGAAACAATGTTTTGCTGACTGGATATTCAGCGCAGTTCTGTTCCCTTGATTGAGGGGTTTTATTACTCTCCTTTTTATGAATAAGCTATTTAGGATTGTTTGCTTAGTACTGTCTAGCAATATAACCCATGTGCTAGGAATATGCTGCAGTGTAGTGAGTTGTTATTGTTGACCAAGAAGTCAAATTTGCTTGAAACAGCTGAAGGATTCCTTCTGAAAAAAAGCAGCACTGTAAGATTTACTGATTACAACACAAACATAATAAATTTCTCTAGAACTTAACTAAGTTTAATACAACCCACAAAGCTGCCACCAACACATTTAGCAGGAAATTTGTCAAAAATCTACCTGCTGGAAGAAAATGTAACTGAAAATCCATAAAAGTAAAGAAGCTTTAAACAAGTGATACAACCAAAAGGACTGAACAAGTGCAATTACTTTTGTATTCTAAAAATCATTAATAGTTAATGCTTTTAGAATACAAAAATAGGCATTGGTATATTAAATTCTGAAGAACCCTTCAGTGTAGCTAACAGGTTTGACACAAAGCAGAAAAGTGAACACATGGTCACTTTTTGCCAGCTTTTACACAGAAGTAAGTGCTCTGAGTCAAGGACTGTCTTTACAGTAGTGTTATGTACTGTGCCAGCCTCATTCCCTGCACTAAAGTAATGAATTAATTATGGAGGGCTTGAAAATCCACTCACCTACTGGCCCTCGGCAAGAAAAAAAGATTGTTTTTTAAAAGAAGAATTTTCAAATCATTATGGTTGAAAAGAACTAAATATGAACTGAAAAATACCCAATGGAGTGAAATCTTATCTTTTAGACCGTTCCAGTGCCCGTTAGAGCTCAGAACTTTCCCATGTTGCCGCAAAGTGAAAACTAAGCAAGTTTGTTGGTTTTCAAAGGTGCTATTCACTACACTGTGGGCAGCAGTGAAACTAACAAAAAATCATGTCAGTTTCACGACAGCGTTGCTTGGGTATTGGCAGAAAAGCCATTGAATTATTCACTCGGAAGGATGACCCAAAGTGGAGACTGGGGAGATAGGAAAAGGAATGGTGTGTGAAGAGACCAGCCTTATTTCATTATCAGTGTTTCCTATATCATTGTACAATACAAGGAACATCTTCAAAGTGGTAACTGTGATGATGCTGGCAAACCAGATGCCAGCTCTTGCCAAGTGCTCCAGGGCCACACTAAACACTGACAGATGCACAGCTGGAAACCGGTCTGGTTTGCCTGTGTTCATGTTGTTAAAACTGACAGTTATAAGAAAGTGTTTAACATTTAGACTTTATGAAATGCTTGTCTGATGCTGCATCCTTATGTAGGATGCTTATAATGTGTCCCATATTATAAGGTAATATTTAAGTGTTTTCTCTGCAACTATAAAAGTATTTACTAAAACTATAAAACCCCAGTCAGTAGAGAAGCATTACCAAGTGTGAAATGTTAAATTTACCACAAGAGGTGTCATCACCTCCCCCACAAAATGTGGCTTATAGACACCAGACAAGCCATTGTGGAACATCAGCGGACAAAATACTTGGCTGACCGCTTCCCCAACACCCACGAAGAGGGTACATGCCCAAGCTCTCGTCCCACCACAATTTGAACGTTGGGTGAAGGGCATAAAAATCCTAGTCAAGAAGGAATTGTTATCACTATGTTGCTTGGAATTCAGATAGGGCAAAAATTTCAAAGCATAAGCAAGGGATCCCCAAGCTGCTTGGCTTGGGTCAGCCCTAAAGGACATCTAGAGCTAGCATATTATAGCAGCTATTACCTTTTGGAACCTGACTCTCATTTATGTACGTTGATCTGCTTTAATCTTGTCAATAACTCATTTCTTAGTAAATAAATCTTTAGTTAGTATTATAGGATTGGCTACAAGCATCGTCTTTGGTTTGAGATCTGAGGTACAGCTGACCTGGGGTAATCGACTGGTCCTTTGGGACTTGGAGTAACCTGAATATAGCCGTGATGCTTGGTGTAAGGGACCATCTATCACAAAGGTAAGCTTACCCAGCTGGTAAGACAGATCGGAGTACCCGAAGGGGTGGGTCTGTGACTCCATATTACAGTGCTTTAGGAGTTCACACTTGTTACTTGACTAGTGAAATGTAGTTCTACAACATACAAACAGTTTGGCGACACTCTGCCCCGAGGTTGGCACTCATGCTCATGAGCCTCTCCAGACAGCTTGACAGCAACGTTTCAAGGAAAACTGTTTCTACATTCTACTAAACACTGCATAAAAGCCATCTAAGCTGAACTCCACAATCATAAATACTTTACCTCATCATCTTTCCTCTTTTTAAAAATGCTATCTTCAACTTCTCCAACAGCCAACATGATCATCTGTACTCTCTGTAGGTTGACATAACCACTCTCTGTGAGGTACCCCTGCAAAATAAGAAAGTTAATACATGTGGCGGAGGGGGTTCCGCTGAAAAAATCTGGATTTTTTTTTTAATAGCTACACAAAAAGGTGAAATGTACCCCAGTTTTGTGCACCACATTTTTATATATGCCAACCAGACGATCAATTGCTCCCTCCCTGTGAATAAAGAATGAAAATAGTTAAATTCTAGTCTATACGCAACTCTTGTTTACAGCTATGCTAGATATATCTATAGAAACAAATGTAAATAAATCTATTCTTGTATATACACAGTTGCTTTACATACCTGATCTCCAAAGATGGCAAATGAGGAAGAAAGTCATTCCCCACGAAGAAACACATGAAGACCCAGTCATCTACGCTTCTCTCAATATCAAAAGTAAAAGGTAAACTGGCCATAGTTAGTTCTTTTTCCAAATACTGCAACAAAAGAAACCCAGACATTGGGAAGCTTGTCAGATGCTACTACAAATAGACTTTACATAAAGCAGCTTTACAAAACAATTTTGCATACCTCTCGCAGCACACTTAATCGGATAAAGATAAACTCTTGTTCAGAGCCTGGAGGACAATCTGCAAACTGATCATGCTGCAATACAAAAGAATATGGAAAAGTATTAATCACACGCTGGCCCACCTTAACACTTTTTGGCTTAATATTAAAGGTTTAATCCAAAAGGAATTAAGTATAGAGATACAAGTCCAATTCCTGAAGTCTTTATACTATTTTTTCCTTCTGCTTTTACTTTGACAAATTGCCTATCAACTTTAATGGTAGTTTTACCCAACTAACTAGTAACGAAAGAGTGAGTAGATTTCAAATTAGCACTGTACTGACACTTTATTGTGGTGCAAACTTTATTAAGTAAAAGAGTCAGGTCATTCCATTGATATTACTGCTATTGTACTTCAGCAACCCCCACCCCAAAAAAAAACAAACTCACCATCTGTGGACACTAAATTTTACTACAATTGAGCTAACAATCAAAGAACTACTGCAAACTGTTAAAACTCTTACCTCTCCTTGTTTCTCTCTTGGCAAGCCTTGACAATCCTTAACCTCATGGCCAAACTGATTACAAAGACCACAAGGTTTGGGTTTATTTGGTTTAAACTCTTCTCTGATTATAGTGAAGTTTGGTTCATGTGTAGCTAGTCCAAGCATGATCAGATCAGCTATCAAGCAGAGCAAGAAAGAAAAGTAATGAAAAGTAGACATTAAGGCTTGTATATGAGTTAAAGAACCAAGTGTATTCCAGTTTAAACAACTGCGAGCAAGGCATTTGGATGCATTCAGTACAATTTGAAATACTGTCCTGTAAGAATGAGTGTTGTTTGATATTACAGGTATAAATTAGTTCTTCAGCTATGGATAATACTGGATCTTGCTCCCAAAAGTAAAATAGAGCTTCCAAAAATACATTAACCAATCGATGGAATACTTTGAATGCATCCATCACCCTAAGCATTTAACTTATTCACCATCTGGAAACTGCTGGTGTTAAAAAGCTTAACCAACAAACGTATTGCTAGCAAAGGAGGAGGACTTACCATCAGCCCCACACAAACAATGATGAGTGTTTGGGTCATGGTTTGGTTGAGCTAAACAAAAGAAAAATAAGTGTGTTCAAATCAAGTTATTATATGCAATTTCATCGATTCTTCTGAACACGTCTTACAATACATACAATAGAAGTATGCACATTTTAGTTAACTTACCTCTCTGTCTTCTAATGTAATCCATGATTTTGTGTTCCCCTTCACCAGGAGCACTAGCATCAGATAAAATAACCTGTAAAACGTTTAGAGCTATGTAAACATATATTTTTAAACTCTGCTGTTGACATTAAGTAGTGAGTAAACATTTACGATCTTTGTGTCTTGACATATGAATGCCAAACACTTGAAATGTTTAGTAATTTCATCTAAATTGCCTTTACTTCAATATGAATTATACACTCATTGCACCCAATTTAAGAGTCACTTGTTATTTACACTCGTATAAATTACTTTATTCAAACAGATTTTCTACCAATTCTATAAAAATAATATGTTAACTTCATCATAGAGTACATAAAGTTACCAGGACTGACAGTTAGCTAATGTATCCAACGTTTTCTAAGCAAGTTTAAAAGTCAGTTAAAACTTGCACTGGACAACCAGCAGTGTAAACATGCATGAGACCCCCACAGACCTCCTTTAGAACTCTGGAATCCCAGACACTCAGATACCACTGTGATGGGGACCATACAAGTACCCAGACAGACCAACAGTGAAGTTCACAAACTCAGTTGCTTATGGAGGGAAATGCCCCCCCCAATTAGAACACATTTTAACAGCCCATCTAGGGTAAATGAAATGGTCAGCAGTCTCTGAAGAGGCTGATATTCTGCCCTCCCAACACAGGGTAAATGCAATGTTATCAGTCAGCAGGAAGACTTGATGGGAAAAACAGGAAAGCCAGAAAGGCAAAATAATAAAATGGATAGGAATCATTTTGGTTGCCTAGTATTGTGTTATCCTCCAACCACTTGCAATAAATGAGATATAACTCAGGCCTTGAGACCTACAAGAGGCAGAACACAAGTTAAAAATACAATACAGAAAAAGGAAAAAAAGAACATTTTGTAAGAATGTGGGGGGAAATGTAAGGGTAGAGTCTTAACTCATACAGTCTTTAGAGACAATGTACCTTGGCTTCCAATATCAAATCCTATTATTGTGCTCCTTAAACCCCATTTTTATATAAAATCATAACAAATGGCTCTACTGGATGGTGTTATTAGGATGAAATGTATCTCTTAGGTGAAAAACCTTGATGTGCAAGTTACCCCCATCTCCAGTAACACCATAGTGCCAGCAGACAAGGTTAATCTACTGTTTAAATTTACACTGTTCAATCATACTATAGTTCAGACTAATACACCCACCCTAATTTTTTTGAAGTAGGAAAGTGTGAAACTTACTGTCAAATTTTTCCACCCTGGGTCATTGTTTAAACGATCAGCAATGTAATAGCGAAGGCATTTAGCAAGATTGTCCATAAACTCGGTTCCCTAAAAGGTGATAGAAGAAAATAAATTAACCCATCATTTAGGTGTTAGCAGTAGCTGGTTAAAGTACAAGACTACTTACTGGTGTAATACAATTGCTGTCAAATCTCTCTTTCACTTCTTCTGGAGGAAGAAAGCCACCTAGAGAAAAAGGTTTAACAAAAACACATCAAAAATAAATCACAAGAAATTAACGCCACTTTTGTAGGATTATCTAGAAACAAATCGCTTATCTGAAACAGTGAACAAAAAACACGAGCCCTTCTAATAAAAGCTATTTTTTGTTCCCACCAACCCAAGAGCAAGCTGCTGTTACCACTGTGTTATCTTCAATCAAAGTAAGCAGAGAATTAACAAGGAACAAGACTTAAATGATAGTCATGAAGTAGTCCAAACAAGGTGGGTGAGAAGAAAAAAAAAAATGTGTAAGCTCAAAAGCTTCTCTCTTTGACAACAAAGGGTGGTCTAATAAAATAAATCACCTCACTCATCTCTCTCTCTACTATCCTGGGACCAACACTGCTACACCATCACTGCAAACATGAAATAGTTCATGCAGGTAGCTACAAAGATAACTTCTCCCTGCTACAAGATGCTGGACAGACTGTGCTAGGAAGCGACTTCCTCTAACTAAAGCTGTTCTTGGCTTCCAAGAACTTTCCTCCTATAACTTCTCCACTATCCCATTTCATTGTTGGCAACACTAATTATCCATCTGGTCACTCAACCTCATAACCTTAGGGTCACTTTTGACTCCTCCCATTCTTCTATCTTCACATATAAGCTCTCACCAAATCCAGGCACTTCTCCCTCTAACATTTCTAAAGTCTTCCCCTCCTTCTCCAAGTCCAATGAGAGGACACCTGTTCACATCATAGTGGTCTCACATGGACTGCCCGTAGCCACCCAACCTTGTCAACTCACTTCTCCAATTCAGCCAGCATGTTTCAGCTAAAATAAATAGCCTTTTACTTTCATTCAGATCATGTCACATCAATCCTCAAACTCCTTCAGGGGCACCTTACTTCCACATCAAGTTCAAGTGACTTTCAGCATCAAAACAATACACTTCACTACAGCTCATTACTCACGCCCAGCTGCTCTGCATTTCACAGTACTGCTCCCCATGTCTCCTTTCCCTACTTGCACCGCTGTGCCTTATACCACTGCCTCTCATTTAATGCGACAAGCATCTTCACTCTTCCTCCATGACACTTTTGATTAGCTCTCCATTACAACAACCACCCCTCCTCTCCTAACCTAACTTTAAAAAAATTAAAACGAATCAAGAGGTGCATGGGAGAAAGAAGGGACATTTTTCTTTTGCACAATTTACTTTAGAATTCAGGGCTTTGGAGTGAAGCCAGAGATGCAGGTTTTTGCCTGGAGCTGGAGCAGAGCCGGAGCACAGCTCCAAAGCCCTGCTTTAGATTCTAAGTTCATTGGAGTAAGGATGTATTTTCATAAGTTACTATATTATGCATGCCTGTGGCACTACATAAATGAAAAAAACAGTGACTGAGCCCTACGGTTTTCTGTAGTATCTAGCCTCTGCTATAGTTAAAAACTATGTCTATTTCAAAACAATTTCTCACACTTAAAGCCATCAGTTACTGAGTAGCACCAGATATGAAGCAAACATCTGTACCTTTTGCCATAATTTCTTGTCTTATTCTTTGCTTCTCTTCTGCACCTTCCACTCCTTCCTTTGACGCTCTGAATCTCCTGGATCTCTGCTGATTCATTTTTGCACGGGGAGCCTAAAACACGTGTTATAGTATTTTACTCAACATTGTATTTGATGTTTTTTTCCTTATCTGCTCAGTTGTTTTCTGTGACTTGGTAACACCCAACACAGCCTTATGGGGTTATTTAGACAATGCATCCAGGTGGAAGCAATCACGTAAAAAGTTTTGCATCTTCCAGCTGGCTCTTCCCTTCTTTTACATGTTCCCTCCTCCCCCAAATGAGTTCCCATAGCTGTAAGACCACAGGAACCCAGCACTAGGATCACGGTGTGTCCTTTTGCTGAGTCAACTTCTGGGCAAGTTGTCTGCAATTTTCAAAAGGGAAGGTGGAAAGAATGTTGATACTTGGCTTTCACCATCACTGGCTGATAAAAGTCAGGTGAAAACTAAATATGCTCTCCAAGAAGCTTCTGAAGTGTCACAGTGGTCTGCCAGGTCCACTGCAATTGCAGTGACCCCAAACTAGTAGTAGTGACTCAGGATTTCCTGGCTGTCTCACGTGATCTAGGATAAAGTTATGGACTTTGAAAATAACGTCCTAGTATCTCCAGTCTTAGAACATTAAAGGAGAATAAGGGCTTGTCTTCACTACCATGCATCGATGTAGCATGTCTGGTGAAGAGACACTATTTCAACGGGAGAGCACTTTGCCATCCCATCAACGTAATTGCTCCACCTCAAAACAATGCGGAAGCGGTGTAGACTTACATGGTAGTGTAGACAAGCCCTTAGGCTTCTGACCACTCAGACTTCAGCCATTCTTTTAGTCACCCATTTGTATCAATAGCCTTGTTCAGGTATCACCCCTAGAAACCTTAAAAACATTCATCTCAGGACATGAAACGTCCAGGGAACCAGTAAAGCCAACAGCCTCCCATAACTCTTAAGTAGTCACCAGCTCCTAAACAGTACTTAATTAGGGAACTCTGCTCCCAATTTTCTCTTGACATCCAGAGTCCCACTCCCATTCTTTTGGGGACTACCCTTCCTTTTCTCCTTTTGGACTGGGAGGCTCTATTAGCAGAAAGTAGCAGATCCACCCAAAAAAACGCTCTCTCCTGTTCTGAAGCCGTATTTTGTATCTTTCAACTTCCTCATCCCTTTCCAGGGATTCTTCTCATAAGAGCTATCAAAAAGAAAGTCTCTCCCCTGTTACAGACAGGAGCAGTAGGCTGGATGCTACGGGCTTATATTGCTATTACGTTTTTACTGCCATTACTTTCTCATTCCCAAGAAAAACAGTATTGGAGGTGCATAGCTCAAATTACTAAAGATGATTTTGCATAATATCCACTGAAGAATTACAGTGCTACAATCTAGATGTTTCATTTTTCAAGGTCTTTGTGGACTAAACACCATCAAGGATTGGATAATTATGTACTGATTGTTCTATTACTAGCAAAAATAAGGTTTTGCATGTTAACTTTACAATAGATTTCCTCCCTTCTCCTTCAAGATTGGTTTGAGTTCTTGATCTGATGCCTTATGGAAACATGGAAAATGTGCGCAAGCATAAGGGAGATTCCTGAAGTTCAGGCTCTGAACTCCCAGTCTAAGGTTCTCCCTTGTTATAGTTACAATTTCAGACCTAGAGATGATCCCAAAGCAACGGATTCCCTTGACTCAAGAAGCAGACACCCATTTCCTCCATCCTTGCCTCAGCTTCCGCTAAACTTCCAGCTGCTTGGCTGGGTGCCTGCCCATCAGTTTCCTCTTCAGCTGTAGCTTATTCATGCCTATATTTCTAGTTTTATCAGGACTCAGTCTCCACATTCTCTGTGAAGCACCCCAACATAAGATCTTCAGAAATGGGGTAAACATGGAAGAGTCCACTTTGAAACCTACCAGTGTGTCCTCAACAAAATAAGTCAGAACACAATGCAGAGATGGCGAACCCAGCTGTTCCCTTAAACCATTTACTTGGCTGGCAAAGAACACTAGTGTTCTAACTGATCCTGGCCCTTGCAGTTCAGCAAAAATGCTTTTTTGAATATTGCCCACACCTGGCTCTTTCAAGAATACCTACTAACAACTAGATAATGCTAAGTGCTCCCCCCCCACCCCCCCGCAAAATGGGCAAAGCTCCCATTTAATATTTTCTGCTCTACCAGGTTGATGGGCTGTCTTTACCTCTGTTGTTTTGGGATTTCTACAAAGCACAGCAACACATGATTCTGTTAGTCCTAACCCAGGCAAGGCAAAAATTGTGCTTTGCCATAGGAACATTGGAGGTTACAACAAAGATCCCTGGAAATCAAAGGAAAAACATGCCAACAAGTGGAAACGTTAGTATGTTGTAGAGTAAAGCATTAGTTAGCAGTGAACTTGATCAAGATGAGGAGGTACTCTCAAGATGATGCTTCTTAGGGACTTCCTTGAGAGAATATCTGGGGGATCAAGTGAGCAGTCTGATAAGATCCTTGAATCAAAGCAAGACTGTTGTCACAAAGGAAGGCTGGGAATTCCTTTTCCCCTTGTGTCTTACCCTCTACTGTTGGATATTCCTCATTAGATCTTTGCCATCTCCCCGTGTCTTTAGGGGATGGGAAGGAGAAGGGAGAATGAGTGCCTGCCCAGATGAATCTACACTAGAGTTACCCAGAACTGTCTGTGGGTCTGCTGAAGCTTCTGCTGATTATTCGCAGTAATGGGAAAAGTTGCTGCTCACACTGATCACAGGAGTCCTGCGCAGACAGGAACAGCAGACTGCTGCAATGCATCCCTTTATTTTCCTTATCCATCCCCAATTACTGCTCAATAATGCATTGATCAAAGAAGTTAGCCACTACATCATTGCCAAAGTTGATTTGATACATAGCATCTGCTAGTGAGGTAGGATGCAACTTAAGAGACATGACTGAAAGTAGAAAGGCCTTTTATAATGCTGCCAGGTGCCTGTCTCAGTGAGAAAACTCAGCAGTGGGTGCTAGTAGCATTTTTTTATTAATAATTAATATTAATTAATTAATATTAATTAATCATTGGAGATATACCAATCTCCTAGAACTGGAAGGGACCTCGAAAGGTCATCAAGTCCAGCCCCCTGCCTTCACTAGCAGGACCAATTTTTGCCCCAGATCCCTAAGTGGCCCCCTCAAGGATTGAACTCACAACCCTGGGTTTAGCAGGCCAATGCTCAAACCATTGAGCTATCCCTCCCCCCAAGGAGCATCCAAGTCTCAGCCATGCACCACCTGTAAGCATTTAAAATTTCCCTGGCAACATACATGAAACTTACAAGTGCGGTATAACTGAGAAATTTAGTGTGAACTTTCTTTTAACACAATTTAACACACAGGTAATAGGTTTACTAACAACATTCTTTGCCGCATAATACTATAAACTGTAACGCGGGGCACAGGATCCTAAAATCTCTAGCAGAGAACATTTTATTTAAGTTTGTTTGTTTTTAAGGATACAGCAACATAATTGAGTGCATATACAAACGTTTATAAGACCACCACAAATGATATTAAAGAGCTACAATTTGGGGGGGAGGGGAGAGGGAGGAAATCTTTCAAACAGATACACACAGGCAGAATCCTGAGAAAAATAGATCTGGAGTCCGTGAAACAAATTTGAGTGTAACTGACAGGGTTACATAATCAGAAATGGAATACTTAGAATAATGCTTTTTTGTTGGGTTGTTCCTTCAGCCAAAACACCTGTATTAACTCGTTTCCCAGGGCACTGTATACAAGTCAGCCAAGGCAAGTTGGGGAAGAAGTCAAGCAACAAATGTAGCTGAGTTCTTGAAATCTTTCACAATACAATTAAATTAGTTGCTAAATTTTGAGTGTCCATTTGTAGGCTTTTCTGATCTTTCACAGCCTGCTTGCGGCACAAACTACCACTGATTTCATAGGCTTTAAGGCCAGAAGGGACCATTAGACTGGCCCTTATTTACAATGGACTTGTGCGTTGATGAAGCAAAGCCGAAGCTATCCCACACAGCCCTCCACCCCGATATAATACACGAGACAAGAAAGCTTTCTTTGCTAACATTTCTTCGACAGATGTCAAGGTGAAGTGTTAGCCAAATACTGGGTGTTGTAACTGAAACAATACACGTTAAATGAAAAGCTAAACTATTGCCTAATGAAGTTTATGAAAGCAGACAGCATCCACCTTAGCATTGCAATTAGGCATTACATGGAAAGAAGACAAACATTTCAGTACTTACTACTCCATCTATTGCCATGTAGAGAAGTCGTCTTGGCCTGACAATGTTGAAAAGTCTGTCAATGTACTCAAAAATGGCAACCATCATTTCATCTTCATTTTTGGGAGCTGCTCTATAATTTAACAAGACATCCTGTTAATGTTTCAGATAATATATAATACAAGCTATTTATGAAGTGACGAAAGAGTCACTTACTTGTCCTCAGGATGTGTACATGGATGGATAATACCATTCATATCCAAATACAGGTTATCAAACTCCACCTCATTGGGATTAGGCTTGCTGGTATCAACTGGAATTTTGATGCCATTGCATTCTTTAGGCTGTGAACACAGTAATAACAAGCCTTTCAGTATTTGCCATATTTCCAACAATTTTGTTATCAGAGAGGCTTTAAATACGTCAGAACCAAATGAGATTAAAAAAAAAAAAGGCGAAGGAGCAAAGAGCAGCTGCATGTCAGCCCACAACATGATTACACATAGACCATGTCTACACTACAAAACAGGCTTTGTTTAAAAATGGTTCTGGGCAAACATTATATGTTGTTATATGTCCACACAGACAATAAAACAAAACATTCCCACTACAATTAGGTAACATAACCAAGTTTTAGCCAGGGTTAAAACATTGTTCTTTAACATGTTTATATTTTTCCCCTCTGTCCACAAAAGCAAGAATAATGTTGCAAAAGAGAATGTTGTAGAGCCAGCAGGACCTTACATGGCTTCTGTAAATTTGATTGACGAAGGAGCCTGTCTATAGTTATAATCAGTAGGAGGTTTTACAATACCAGTCCTACTTTAGTCTTTAAACTTTATGCAAGAGATGGACTGGCTCGTTAGATAAACCAGGGCCACTATTTATTTCTCCAATATTAAATATTTAGCTTTACAGCACAGATAAAACAAAAAAACACCACTACTTTTCCGTTGTCCCTCTCTTTTTAGAAGAGTCAAAATCATGGTGAACAGATGACCAATCTTTATTTTATTAGATTTGGGGGCACAGCAGAAGCACTCATGCCCATTATGCTAAGCATCTGGTAACTGTGAAGGGATAGGAAAGAAGCACCTGCTTTCCCTCTCACTTTGGGAAACATTAGTTAAGAACGGCCATACTGGATCAGACCAAAGGTCCATCTAGCCCAGTATCCTGTCCTCTGAACGTGGCCAATGCCAGGTGCTTCAGAGGGAGTGAACAGAACAGGCAATCATCAAGTGATCCATCCCGTCATCCACTACCAGGTTCTGGCAAACAGAGCCTAGGGACACTCAGAGCAGGTGGTGCATCCCTGCCCATCCTGGCTAATAGCCATTGATGGATCTATCCTCCATGAACTTATCGAGTTCTTTTTTTAAACGCTGTTATAGTCTTGGCCTTCACAAGATCCCCTGGCAAAGAGTTCCACACGTTGACTGTGCATTGTATAAAGTGCTTCCTTTTGTTTGTTTTAACCTGCTGCCTATTAATTTCATTGGATGACCCCTAAGTCTGGTGTTATGTGTAGGAATAAACAACACTTCTTTATTTACTTTCTCCGCACCAGTCAAGATTTTATAGACCACTATTGTATCCCCCACTTAGTCGTGTCTTGTCCAAGCTGAAAAGTCCCTGTCTTTTTAATTTCTCCTCATATGGAAGCTGTTCCATACCCCTAACTATTTTTGTTGCCCTTCTCTGTACCTTTTCCAATTCTAATAGATTATTTTTTTTAAGATGGGGTGACCACATCTGCACGCAGTATTCAAGATGTGGGTATACCATGCATTTATATAGAAGCATGATATTTTCTGTCTTATCTCTTTCCTAATGGTTCCTAACATTGTTAGCTTTTTTTGACTGCTGCTGCACATTGCGTGGATGTTTTCAGAGAACTATCCATGATGACTCCAACATCTCTTTCTTGAGTGGTAACAGCTAATTTAGACCCCATCATTTTGTATGTATAGCTGGGATTATATTTTCCAATATGCATTACTTTGCATTTATCAACACTGATTTTCATCTACCATTTTGTTGCCCAGCCACCCATGTTTGTGAGATCCCTTTGTAACTCTTTGCAGATTGCTTTGGAGTTAACTGTCATCATTACTTTTATTTATAGTTCAAGATGTGAGAAGAGTTTAAGCCTGGCGTTGAAAGACTAGCTTCCTCCTGCTCCCTGTACACAGACAGATGTGATCCTGCCAACCCTCTTCCCCCCGGTAGTCAGCTTTCCCTTTTGTGGGGAGGGAGGGAAGACATCTCATTCTGCCCATTGGCTACCAGAAGTTTTGGGATGCTCAGACACCACCCATCACCCTCCAGTTTGAGGAAGGTGTCTCCAAAGCAGATTGATGCCTATATTTTTGTGACCAATAACCATACAAAATCAATTACTCTACTTTCCCTTAGCCAAATCAGTAGTTTCCAACTTTCATTCCCCAAGTTCTTCTTTCCAGTCTGGCACGCTGTAAAATGCCCTTACCTAATGAACAGACCCAAAACAAACAGTTGAACAGATTGCACTGAACGCCAAACAGATTACAGGCTGCAAACCCCTGAATTTTCAAACTTCTGGAGATGGTCATTCCGCTGTCTCACAATCACACATGCTTTGGTCCTGCCTCGTTACTATTTATAAGGGGAGCAGTAGCAGTCCTTTTATTAAGGACACCTAATGCTCTCCATTATTAAAATTTTACAAATCATTTTTGAAGAGCTCTGGCACCTCCGTAGTATACTATAGGGTCTTGAAACTTAGCAGGAGGATACTCCTGAGGGCCTGATCTCTGAAGCGCCCAAAATTAGTGGAAACTTTTGCAAGTTCTGACCTTAATCTTCCCATGCAACCATCCCTGCACCTCACAAAGGTGTTCCAAAGACAAACTGATTGTTCTTTGTGAGACTCCGGTATTATGGCAGCAAGCACCACAGAAAATCCCTTGAGGAAATTAATAATTCTGTATTCAGTGTAGCGGGAACTAAATAATGCAGTAAGGCAGGCATGGGGTTACACACTAAATGATAAGGACAAAGATATTGAAAAGCTGCTTTATTCCCTCAGCACCGTCCATTCTGTGCACTGAATGAGACAGAGATTCTGTTGCAAAAAAATGTATGGGATCATGTAATTAGAGACTCAATGCACAGGCACAAGGGGGCCAAATTACAGTTCCATAATCAATTACAATTTGTCGTTAGTTATTTAGATTGTGATAGCGCCTGACATATATTAAGTGCATGCCACCCAGAAAAAGACAGTCCGTACACCAAGAGCGCACAGCCCCACAACCACCTGTATGCTCAGCCTACAAGTACTTGAACACCCAATCACCTTTTCTACTGAGATCTGCCTCCTCAGCCTTGATAAGGACAACGCAATGTCATCCTACTTTAAAAAACAAAAACCCATACACATATCCGAGCAGCTCTTATACAAAAGAGGCATTCAATCACAGTCCAAGTTGGAATCAGCCTCTATGCTCCTCATGCAAAGAACTCATTGCCTCTTGGGCAGCTGACATGGACCATTTCTCCCAGTCCTGGTAAATGATGCAAGCCATTTCCACTCTGCAAAAGCTGTTAATAATCACATTTTAAGTGATCACTGCACAGTTGTGTCTTGACCCAAAGCCCATCAATGAAACTCTTTCCCTAGGAATACCTACCTTCTAGAACTTCCATTACCAAAATACCCCCACACAACACATCTAGCCACTTCAAATATCTTTAGCTATTACTGCTGGGAGAGGGAAGTGTAGAAGAGTGCGTACAAGAAAGAAGGTTGTAGGGGGAAGCGATAACCTGGTGTATAATAGCTATGTTAATAGTAAGGTGTTTGCATGTGGGTGGGAGAGTGGAGTGTATGTTTTGTCAGGTGATAACTTCATTTCCTAGCTTTTTGTAGCTGAGCGTCAGGTATGCTACAGACATAGCAACCAGGAATGCTTCAAAATGAAGTTTGTGTAGTAACTGATATTGAATAGCAGGCTAAAGATTTTGCTTAACCTCCTTCTTGAGAATCAGTGTTTAACTCAACAGGACAAGTTTCAGTACTGGAAACTTTTCAGTTCATGCTCCTGAATGTTTCTGTTTTAACTCAATAATGGTGCTGGTCACTCAACTGGTGTGTATATATTAAGATTCCCATAGCATCATCTTAAGCAAGTGAAATTATAGTTTGACTGTAATAATGGAGTATTAAACCCTAACATTTTATCCTTGAAGTAAGTTTAGGGCATCACCTTCATTTACCTGCTGAGAAAAACACTTTCAGCAAAAAAGAAGTTGCAGTGAGAAAGGGATTTAAAGTCTTTTCAGTTATAAGATATAATATATACACCTCTACCCCTATATAACGCTGTCCTCGGGAGCCAAAAAATCTTACCGCGTTATAGGTGAAACCGCGTTATAGCGAACTTGCTTTGACCTGCCAGAGTGCACAGCCCCCCCCTCCCCCCCCCCGAGCTCTGCTTTACCGCATTATATCCGAATTTGCGTTATGTCGGGTCGCGTTATATCAGGGTAGAGGTGTACTACATCTCAAGGCAGAAGTTGAGAATATTATTAAAGGGCCTGATACAATCACTAGGGCTGTCAAGCAATTAAAAAAATTAATTGCGATTAATCGCACTGTTAAACAATAATAGAATACCATTTAAATATTTTTGATGTTTTCTACATTTTCAAATATATTGATTTCAATTACAACACAGAATACAAAGTGTACAGTGCTCACTTTAAATTTATTTATTACAAATATTTGTGCTGTAAAAAACAAAAGAAATGGCTTTTTTCAATTCACCTCATACAAGTACCATAATGCAATCTCTATCTTGAAAGTGCAACTTACAAATGTAGATACTTTTTGTTACATAACTGCACTCAAAAACAAAACAATGTAAAACTTTAGAGCCTACAAGTCCACTCAGTCCTACTTCTTGTTCAGTCAGTCACTCAGATAAAAAAGTTTGTTTATATTTGCAGGAGATAATGCTGTCTGCTTCTTGTTTACAATGTCACCTGAAAGTGAGAACAGACATTTGCATGGCACTGTTGTAGCTGGCATTTCAAGATATTTACGTGCCAGAAGGGCTAAAGGTTCATATGTCCCTTCATCTTCAACCACCATTCCAGAGGACATGCATCCATGCTGATGATGTGTTCTGCTCAATAAATGCATGTTCACTTTCATCATTATGAGTCAGATATCACCAGCAGAAGGTTGATTTTTCTTTTTTGATGGTTCGGGTTCTGCAGTTTCCGCATCGGAGTGTTGCTCTTTTAGGATTTCTGAAAGCATGTTCCACACCTCATCCCTCTCAGATTTTGGAAGGCACTCATATTCTTAAACCTTGGGTCGAGTGCTGTAGCTATCTTTAGAAATCTCACATTGGTACCTTCTTTGCGTTTTGTCAAATCTGCAGTAAAAGTGTTCTTAAAACGAACAACTTGTGCTGGGTCATCATCCGAGACTGCTATAATAAGAAATACATGGCAGAATGCGGGTAAAACAGTGCAGGAGACATACTATCTCCCCCAAAGAGTTCAGTCACAAATTTAATGAACGCATTATTTTTTTAATGAGAGTCATCAGCAAGGATGCATGTCCTCTGGAAAGGTAGCCAAAGCATGAAGGGGCATACGAATGTTTAGCATATCTGCAGGACCGGCTCTAGGCACCAGCAAAGCAAGCATGTGCCTGGGGTGGCACATTTCCAGGGGCGGCATTCAGGCCATACTTTTTTTTTCTTCGGAAAAATCCATCAATGTACGGGGAAAAAAAAATACATGAAGATCAAAAAAATCTCCAGTAGTGAGATAGGAGCGTGACGTGAAAAATATTGTGTCACGTTGTGACACGGTCACTCATAAAGTGAACATGTGTAAATGTGTAAACATTAACGGTTACTGATTAATTAAATCAGGAATCACAATTGCTTGTGTGCAGTGTTCTGCCCTATCAGGGCCATTCGCGCCAATTTCCGTGTTGCGTCGGTGCCAGTGGTTATAGGGCTAAAATGCCGGGACAAAAACAAAAACAACTTTCCGGTCCTGCCTACCGGCAACAAAGAGAGAAACAGCAAAAAGAATTTTAAAAACTCTCTCGTACTTCAAATAAGTATTTTTTAAAAAGTCGACATTACCAGTATCAGTGGCTTCTGGTGAGCGCAGTTTCTCAAAACTGAAATTACTAACAAATTATTTGAGGTCCACCATGTCTCAAAATCATTTGTCAGTTGAAAGTACCATTGCAAAAAATTTAGATTTCACTGAATTATTAAAAGACTATGCAAGTATAAAAACCAGAAAAATCCAGTTCATATAAATTCTTTTAATTTATGAGAAACTGGGCGGGCTGGAAGACACTAACATTTTTCATTACAGTGTATAGTAGAACCCAAATTGTTTATAACCGTGATTTTGTTAAAATTAAATGAGTACACTAGTGGGAAATTGTTTTATTTCACTAACTACAAATTCTGTTTTCATTTTTTTTTAAATTTTAAACAGTCAAAAAAAAAAGAAAACATTGCAAACGTGTGTAAAAGCCAAAAAAAAAAAGGGGGGGGGGGATTTTTTTGCTTGGGGTGGCAAAAACCCTAGAGCCGGCCCTGCATATCTGGCATGTAAATACCTTGCAATGCCTGCTACAAAAGTGCCATGCAAATGTCTGTTCTCACTTTCAGTTGACATTGTAAATAAGAAGCCAGCAGCATTATCTCCTGCAAATATAAACCAACTTTTTTATCTGAGTGACTGGCTGAACAAGAAGTAGGACTGAGTGGACTTGTAGGCTCTAAAGTTTTACATTGTTTTATTTTTGAATGCAGTTATTTTTTGTACATAATTCTACATTTGAAAGTTCAATTTTCATGACAAAGATTGCATTACAGTACTTGTCTGAGGTAAATTGAAAAATACTATTTCTTTTGTTTTTTATAGCACAAATATTTGTAATAAAAAATAAATATAAAGTGAGCACTGTACACTTTGTATTCTGTGTTTTAATTTAAATCAATATATTTGAAAATGTAGAAAACATCCAAAAACAGTTGTCAAATTTCAATTGGTATTCTATTGTTAAAAGTGCGATTAATCACGATTAATTTTTTTGTGTTAATCGCATGAGTTAACTGCAATTAATCGACAGCCCTAATAATTACAAATACAGTTCAAACTTCACTTTATTATGCTCAGATTATGAACATGGGAATAAATGAGGGCAGTCGTTAGTGATGTCATCCTATGGATTCTCGAACTCATGTGGCATCATTCAGTAGTCTGAAAACCTTTATCAAATCTCTTCCGAGTTACTGTTATGCACTATCATCACTGACTGCATCCTTAAAATGAAATCATCAGTTTCCCAGATCTGGACATTTTTGGTAAGACTTTACATGCCATGTATTACCAGATTCAAATAGAGAACTGAAAGCAGAAAATATCACAGATCATGCACCAGGTCCAGAAGAACTTGTACTCCAGTTTTAAAAGCCAAAAAATAATGTCTTGCTTCACATCTCTTACAGATAGTTCATATTCATGAAAACAAGGAATCCTGCCAGTATTTTCCTTGAAGCAAGAATCAATGTTTAAAAAATACTTATGATTAAAGAAATCAGATGGTAATATTTATAATCAGGATAATTTCAGACTTTTTTAAAGCTAATTTTCTTTCTCTGATTCTCCCTTCTATTACGCATCCAGATCAGTGAAGGTACATCTCAGACTATTTGACTAATCATAAAATAAGATGATGATGTAATATGGAGAATTAAGCAAAAAATTTTATCAGATGCATTGACAGGGTCTGTTAGCCACAGTTATTTTCTATGCCAACTTTGAACAAAGATTTAATATTATGAAGTTTTCTAGTCAACTGAGAGCTTCACTTTAAAAAAAAAAAAGTATTAATTCTGACTGATTATATAATGGGACAAGACAGCCGTCTTCTCTTCACTTCAGTTTGTTCTTTCAATCAAACATCTCACTATAGCTAACTGATTCAGGTATAAAAGGCTTACAACTATATGATATGGAACTATGAGATAAAATTGCCCTCTGGTGATATTTTGCTTCATCTTCAAGATTATATTTTGCTTATATCCAGGCTCTTTTTAAAGATTTTGTAAAGCAGCTTGGTTTAACTTCACCCTTATATGCTCATATAACCAATACCCCGCCATCAAATTTTCAATGAAAAATAGTCTTGTAATGGATTGAAGTATCTGGGAATGATGTCTCTTGTGACATAACTAAATTGCAAACAATTGAAAATAGATCTCCAGATATGACACTCTAGCTGTTGCTTTATTAGGGCATGTGAATTTGATTAATATTCTCCACAGGATTTTGTAGTATCTTCAATCTATTTCTCTTATTCTTCCTGCTTGATTTAAGATTAACCAGTTTATTTCTCTCTCTTTGTAAAGTAAAAGAGCAAGGATCGACTTATTAATATTTCAAAAAGAGACAAGCTTCCACAAAATCCAACTCAACTTTTAAATTTATGGCCGGATTTAGATACCAACAATCACAAATATACTTTATTCCATGTAGTGTCCCAGGGAAAATAGGATTTACCCATGGAGTAAGTCACTATTCAATGTAAGACCATCAGGATCTGACAAATTAAATTTGCCATAAACTGTTTCCACAAGAGGTTTAAAATTCAAAATGATCTGGACAAACTGGAGAAATGGTCTGAAGTAAATCGGATTAAATTCAATAAGAACAAATGTAAAGTACTCCACGTAGGAAGAAAATCAGTTGCACACATACAAAATGGGAAATGGCTGTCTAGGAAGGAGTACTGCAGAAAGGGATCTGGGGGTAATAGTGGTTCACAAGCTAAATGAGAGGGTCAGTGTAACACTGTTGAAGAAAAAAAAAAAGGCAAACATTCTGGGATGTATTAGCAGGAATGTTGTAAGCAAGACACAAGAAGTAATTCTTCTGCTCTACTACCCACTAATTAGACCTCAACTGGAGTACTGTGTCCAGTTCTGGGCAACACATTTCAGGAAATGTGGACAAACTGGAGAAAATCCAGAGAAGAGCAACAAAAATGATTAAAGGTCTAGAAAACATGACCTATGAGGAAAGATTGAAAAAAATCTGTGTTTATTTTGTCTGGAGAAGAGAAGACGACATGATAACAGTTTTCAAGTACATAAAAGTTGTTACAAGAAGGAGGGAGAAAAACTGTTATCCTTACCCTCTGAGGATAGGCCAAGAAGCAATGGGCTTAAATTGCAGCAAGAAGGGTGGATTTGATTTAAATCGCAAGTCAGGAAGACTCGATTTAATCATGGATTTCTACATAAAAGTGCATTCTTGTTGGTTGTTATAACCTTAATACATATTCTTCACAACTCAGAGATAGATGTAGGTTTCATTTTTAGAAGGTACACACTATACATTTTTAAACAGTGATTTATTTAGAAAAACTTTTCAGATTAGTTTTACAGCTATATCAGAAAATTAATGATTGTTTGGTTATTTCATTTACCAAAGGTAATTGAAGCAGATATTTATGAAGTCATTGGGAGGTGAACTATCTCCAATTCAACAGGTTAATCATTAATATTTGGAGGATTTTCTTGCCATGCTGTATTAGGAGAACATCACCAGACAGACATTTAAATTGTTTTATTTAACTAAAACAACAACATTAAGTATTCTGGTTTTTTTCAACAGCAAACATACAATATTTTAACAAAACAAGCATATGTCCCTCGCTTCTCACATTTATCTCCAGACTTCTTCTCCTTGTCCAGATCTATTCCGCCCCAACAATCTTCTATTAATTGAACTTTTTGAAACTGTGCACTTTTAGAGAGGTAAGGGATTGACTCTGTGTACACAAATTTGCAGAGGGACAATAGAGTTGAGGTCTGTTATTTCTCTCCTCTATGTATTATTTATTTATTTAAAAACATGTTTGCTGTTAACAAGCATGTTACCTCTGAAGACACAAATCCACAGTTTGAGAACTGCAAAACTAAGCATCTCTGATGGTATCTTCTAGACTGAGCACTGAGTCCCATTGGGTAGATAGAAAGATTAACCTACATAATCTATACAGAAGTGTGTGGAACCCCATAAGATTGGGTCCCTAATCCATGAACTACTGGAACTCATTTACAAAAAATTTCTTAAACATTACATGAATACATTGTCTCATACTATGGAATTAGAATTTATAATCCCTATTCCATGATGAGATATCTTTGAGCTATAATGTATCTTAATTAAAACTATCTTTAGATAGGTTTTTTCCTCAAAAAGTATTTTACCAAAAAAATCTGATTTAAATCAAATTTTTTTTAAATCATTGATTTTTATCCACCCTGGCAGCAAGGGAGGTTTAGGTTGGACATTAGGAAATACTTCCTAACTGTCATGATGGTTAAGCACTGGAATAAATTGCCTAGGGAGTTTGTGGAATCTCCATAACTGGAGATTTTTTTTAAGAGCAGGTTAGACAAACACCTGTCAGGGATGGTCTAAATAATAATCACTCCTGACATGAGTGCAAAGGACTGGACTAGATGACCTCTTCAGGTCCCTTCTAGTCCCATGATTCTATGTAATCTCGTAATAGCAATTACTTTAAAAAAAACAACAACACAGTGTGGTCTCAAACATTAGTCACTCTCACAATTATACTTTAAACTGGCTGTCCAGGATGTGAAGATTTTAGTTACAAAAGATGGGAAAGTGATCACAATCTTAGTAAGATAAAGATTTTATGTATTTTTATTTTACCCTTACACAGATGTCTGATCAAATGAAAATAGCTTTTCAATGATTTATACACAAACAAAGGCTGCTCTCATCGGTAAGCTAAAAACAAAATACAATATTAAGGATTAAATTTAAGGATTAAAAAGATAGCAAAATCAGGTACTTTCACATTAGGAAATACCAGAATGAACATTGCCCATGCAACTTTAATTTAACTCCCTTGTGTGTATGCATTATGATACAGCCTTTCATTAGATGCAGAAGTGACTACCTGTGAAAAGTCTGGGGGTAAGTGACTTACACAGAACCACACAGGAACACTGTGATAGAGGCAGGGATAGAACCCCAGTCTCTAGGGCAGCATTCAACTGCCCTAACCACAAGGCCATCCCCCTTATTCCTACAATCCCCTGCCTCATTCAGCACAAACCTTCAACTTCCGCAATAAAAAAAAGGCAGGGACCCTACAGAAAACAGACTTCTTTACTACACTGATTCATTCCCACAGCACATCCATCCTACCCCACTCAACAACCTTGGGGTCCTGTTTGGTTTAAAAGAGAGATCATGTAAGACTACCATAATGCATACGCACAAGGGGGGCAAATTAAGGTTGCACGGGAAACATTCACTTTGGCATTTCCTAATTTGAGTGCTTGACTTGGGCAGCCTTTTACTCCTTTTTAATCCTTAAATTCCTAATTTTTTATGGTTTAGTTTATTTATGAGAGCAACCTTAACATTAAGTCAAGGTTTTTGCTTGTGAATTGCCTTAGGTTAATAAAATTCTCTCTTCTGTAAGTGCTATTTAACTAGTAAAGTACTTACAAATGTCATCTTCAATGTGCATGTTATTGTCATTGTTATCTTTGTGAAGCTCATTTGAAAAGAGAAGTGAAACAATTTTGAAAACTACCAATCTTCAATCTGTGTTTTTGCCCTTTTTCCTTTATCATATATGGAGAGCACGAAAAAGTGTTTGGCTCCTATTCCAACCCAAGAAAAAAGGAAGGTGAAACAGTTGCTTGATTTTTCACGGTGAAGCAAGAAAAGCTGCAGTTTCTAGACCTTCATCTAGAACAGGGATGGGCAAACCTTTTGGCCCGAGGGCCACATCTGGGTATGGAAATTGTATGGTGGACCATAAATGCTCACAAAATTAGGGGTTGGGGTGCAGGAGGGAGTGAGGGCTTCAGCTGGGGGTGCGGGTTCTGGGGTAGGGCTGGGGATGAGAGGTTGGGGGTGCAAGGAGGGTGCTCCGGGCTAGGACCAAGGGGTTTGAAGGGCGGGAAGAGGATCAGGAATGGGGCAGGGGCACAGGAGGAGGTCAGGGGTGCAGGCTCCAGGCGGCGCTTACCTCAAGCAGCTCCCAGAAACAGCAGCATGCCCTCCCTCCGGCTCCTATGCGGCGGCACGGCCAGGTGGCTCTGCGCGCTGCTCCGTCCGCAGGCACTGCCCCTGCAGCTCCCATTGGCTGCAGTTGCTGGCCAATGGGAGCGGCGGGGCAGTGTGCGGAGCCCCCTGGCTGCCCCTACGCGTAGCGAGGGCATGCTGCTGCTTCCGGGAGCTGCGCAGAGCCCCGGCATGCGTGGAGCGGGGCAAGCCCCCGACCCCACTCCCCGGCTGGAGCTCAAGAGACGGATTAAAATGTCTGAAGGGTCATATGCGGTCCCCGGGCTGTAATTTGCCCACCCCGATCTAGAAATTATTACTTAAGCTCAACTCAAGCAACTGCTGTAAGGGAAAGTTAATCCTCTCCCACCCCACCGTTGACAGAAAAAAACCCAAAACAATATTCATTATCAAGCTATTGAATCATCCATTTAAATATGGGAAGAATAGAATGGATAGGTAAAAGATCATGAAACACTTAAGAACATAAGAACGGTCGTACCGGGTCAGACCAAAGGTCCATCTAGCCCAGTATCCTGTCTACCGACAATGGCCAATGCCAGGTGCCCCAGAGGGAGTGAACCTAACAGGCAATGATCAAGTGATCTCTCTCCTGCCATCCATCTCCATCCTCTGACAAACAGAGGCTAGGGACACCATTCCTTACCCATCCTGGCTAATAGCCATTAATGGACTTAACCACCATGAATTTATCCAGTTCTCTTTTAAACGCTGTTATAGTCCTAGCCTTCACAACCTCCTCAGGTAAGGAGTTCCACAAGTTGACTGTGCGCTGCGTGAAGAAGAACTTCCTTTTATTTGTTTTAAACCTGCTGCCTATTAATTTCATTTGGTGACCCCTAGTTCTTGTATTATGGGAATAAGTAAATAACTTTTCCTTATCCACTTTCTCAACATCACTCATGATTTTATATACCTCTATCATGTCCCCCCTTAGTCTTCTCTTTTCCAAGCNAGGGCAATAATATATTCTCAGTCTTATTCTCTATCCCCTTTTTAATGATTCCTAACATCCTGTTTGCTTTTTAGACCGCCTCTGCACACTGCGTGGACATCTTCAGAGAACTATCCACGATGACTCCAAGATCTTTTTCCTGATTCGTTGTAGCTAAATTAGCCCCCATCATATTGTATGTATAGTTGGGGTTATTTTTTCCAACGTGCATTACTTTACATTTATCCACATTAAATTTTCCAAGCGGTCAGAGCACAGTTATACCTCTCAATACCAAAAAAATTATGAAGAAATTGAAGGAAATTCAGAGAAAACATATAAGCACAATTAAGTGGTTTGAGGACTATATAGGAGAAAAGATTAAATGAAGAAAATGTGTCCAATCATTCTTCCCCCAAAATTTCCCATTACACCATTTTCCACCCCTAAAGTATGACGTCTACAATCGTATCATAGCCTACACAAGTTTACTTGTAATTGGTTATGATGAAACACTGACATTTTTGTATCAGTATTGTAAAACTACATTTAAGTTTGTTGCTTTAAAACCTAAAACTCTGCAGCTGAGAAGCATTCTTAGTTACTGGTTTTGTACATGCTAAAAAAACCCTTGTGATCTCTCCACATCTCTGCAGTTTGCTAACAATTATAAATCTTATAGAATATTTTCTATTGGTTACTTACTGTACAGGCCTAGCAGCCCAGAAGAAATCAGCACTGTAAACAGAACACCATCTCCACAGCATCAGGCCATTCAACTTTTCAACAGTATTTTTTCCTTTACATTTTTCACATTTTGCCAAAGTTTAATAGCAGCAACAGTGACCTCTAGGTCAGACATTTCACGGCAATTAATGACCAGACGTGCAAAAGACCTTCAGATTCACTTTTGGCAATTCATCCAGTCAGTCATTAAGCAATAATGATTTTCTGGTAGCTAAAGTTGAATTGTCATTAATGATAGTGCCAACAGAAGATGGCATAAACAGAACTAAAAGCGCTTATAACAAATACAAGAAGTACTAGCTTCTGTGCCACGCAAAATGAACAGAGGGGGAAAGTAGAAAAGACAGCAAGCAAGGACTTACAATCCCAGGAGGGCACGGGAGAGGGAAACACAAAAACCATTACTTGATACTAACTGTAGCTTAGGAGCAAAAAAGTTCAGTTCTCTTGAGTTTTGCAGAAAATACAATAAGAAATGTTCCATAAAAGGTCCAGTTTTCAGAACATTTGGAAACAGCAGCAGCCACGTAATAAGAAAACTTCGAGCTTCCATTCAAAGAACTAAGAGGCAGATGCTGGATGCTGTCATGGCACCATTATTCAGCTTCTTCCCTATTATGTATTACTTGCACAGTGCCACAGGATTAGTTAGCACTAAATAAGACACGCCAGCATTTGCTAAATCAATCCACCAAAATGTATCAGAAGACAATTGACCGTGCACTTTAACACAGCAAATAAGGTCACAAATCTGCAGTGTACTAATGAGCTTTTCAGTCCTTTGGGGTTGTTCACAAGTGGGGAGAGGTGGTGTCTTTGTTGCATACTTGTACAGTGCCTAACATAATGGGGGGTGGATGTGCCCCCTCCTGATTGAGTGGGGGCACATCCACAACACACACACACACACACACAGTGCAATACAGTTAAGGGATCGCCAGATCGCCACGCAGAAAGATTTTGTGGCTGCCCAGGCTGTATCCCCACACTCAGCCTGAAGATCAGGCCAGAGCTCCCGGCCCAGAGGGAGAGGGGGCTCCCAGCTCAACCAAGGGGTTGGAACGGCTACACGGTCAGCCCCGGCTGCAGCTACCGGAGTCCAAGTGGAACAAGCGGGAGCTGGGGCGGCGGGGGGGGGGGGGGGGGGNCCTCCATCCCGGGCACCCTCAGTAGCCCCTACAGCCCCCCTCCCGCGGCCACACGCGGGCCTGAGGCTGTAGGCAGCCGGGCGGCGCCAGCCTACGTGGGCCGTTGGGGGCTCGCCCGCGCGGGGCCAGCCTCTGTCCGCCCCTTTTAGCCTGTCCGCAACGGCCTGACAGAACGGGCCGCTGCGCTGCTACTGCGCATGCTCGCACGGACTGAGCATGCTCAGTGGCATCTGCTGAAGCCGCTGCCCTCAGGTGGGCGTGAGACAGCTGCTCCCTGCACAGGGGGACTCGTGGGAGGGGTTGGGCAGGGGGCAGCTGACCGCACAGGAGGCTCAGGGGCAGAATCAGGGTGTGGGGGGCAGGCCACAGGGTTAAGGCCCTGCCCGACAGAGCCACAGCGAGGGATAAAAGTTACCCCTGCTGCCCCCAGCCCTCAGGGGCAAGGCAGCAAGTCGTGACAGGGCAGCAAAAAATAAGCCCCCCTCCAGTGACCCCTTGTGGCTGTTGCAATTTGTGACATTACACCTTTGCGGTGGTGGCAGAAGGATTCTCGCAGGATCTACACCAGGGCTGAGGGCTGCTTGACTACACCCATCCGTGGCATGAATTTCTCACACACACACACACACACCTTGGTCAGCCTAAGTTTGCGGTGCAGACCAGGCCCTAAGTCTGCTAAAAGTGCCACCCCTTCCAGGGTACTTAAGAGCCCAAATAAACACAAAAGCAAACCCCCTTCACCCTTCCTCACTCTAGAGCAGACCAAGAAAACAAACACCCCCCACCCCTCTTGGACTCATGCCAACCTAAGGCATGCATTGGCAACCAACCAAGATGGTCTTCCCAGGCCTGCCTCCCCTCAGGAAGTTGCTGCTAGACAGCAGTCTTCTTCAACTCCTGACCCCAGCCACCCAGCAACTAACCTGGGCTCTTTGCTTTTAGCTCCTCCCTTGAAGCCTGACACCTGCTCCTGGGTGTCACGGGGCTGGGCCATTAATGCTTTTCTGACTCACATGGGGTTTTGTACATCTCATCAGAGACTCCAGGTGGAATAGATTGTTTAGCAGAAGTAGTCAGCACCTATTCTCAGGCTATGTGTACACCACGCCGCTTTTAGCGACACAGCTGTGTCGCTACAGCCAGGCCACTAAAAGGTGTGCAGTGTAGCCGCTGTTTGTCAGCTCTCCTGCCGACAACAAGCTTCCACCCCCAACGAATGGCGTTAGCTTTGTCGGCAGGAGAGCGCTCCTGCCAACAAAGTGCTGTTCACGCCGGCGCTTGTTGTCGGCAAAACTTTTGTCTTCTGGGGGTGTTTTTTTTAAACACCTCTGAAAGACAAAAGTTTTGTCGTTCCGCTGCCAGTGTAGACAGTCTAAGATACCATTCAAGGTAGAGTGGCCATTAGCACCCCTACAGTGATAGGACAAAAAGGAGGGTTAGTGAGTCACTGTTCCATCTTGCTTTTAGCTGAGATGCTCAGAATACCTTTCCCAGACCTGAAGAAGAGCTCTGTGTGGCTCAAAAGCGTGTCTCTCTGAACAACAGAAGTTGGGCTAGGGTGACCAGATGTCCCGATTTTATATATTTGGGGCTTTTGCTTATATGGGCTCCTATTACCCTCCACCACCTGTCCCGATTTTTCACACTTGCTGTCTGGTCACCCTAAGTTGGTCTGATAAAAGATACTACTACACCTACCTTGTCTGTCTTACAATCTATCCATAACCAATTGACCAACTTTTGCGAGGAATCGCTTTATTGGTTATGGTGAGTTTTAATTTTTGTATAAATGCCCAGAACCTGGGATCTATGATTGGGATTATGATTTCTTATTAGTAATAATTATAAGTATTGGCATCATTTTATATATTTAACTAAAGAAAGAAATTGTATAAAATCAATCAGAAGGATTTTTAGAACAAGTTTGTTTAGAGGATGTGAGTTTATAAGGAAGAAAGAAGACCTTGAAAACTAAAAAGAACATTATTTTTTAAGGTCAGGATTGTTGCTTACTCTGCGTACTGGTGCAGGGGAGTACAGGAGCATAAGGTACTGCTTTTTTCACCCATGCAGAACACCTTCATTGCAGATAGCAGCACATGCCCCACCTCTACATACTGCAGCGGAAGGCGAAACATCCCTAAAGTCACTGCCAAGCTGACTTGGAGGGAAATTTCTTCCTGGAACCCAACAGGACCCACTAGTATAGATCAATAGCAGATTACTTACCCTCTGAAGCACCCACAATACTTTCACCCTCTTCTACTCCTAAACCCCTACGACGCCCCCCAAGCGAACACAAAACAAAAAGCCTTACCCCAAGCAGAATTTTTACCCTGAAAAAGAAGTTCCAGAGACTCCATGAAGTCCATTAGGACTCTATTGCTATTGATTTATGTGGAAGACGATCAGACACTGTGCTGACTGGCAGCAGTATAAAACCAATAGACAGCAAAGGGGGAACCAAGAACCCAATTTTGACTCCTGTGCATCTATGCACTGCTCCTTCCTTTGTGCACGTTGGTAATTGGCAATCTTGCCTTAAGTATCATTTCCAAATGCATTATTCAACTAACTACAAACTNCATTTTTATTATCAGAAAAACTATCAATGCCCAGAAACTGTTCATATTAAGTCACCTCTCTATGTGATAAGTATACTAATTTCTAGGAGTAGTAGTGCTACAATAACATGCTTCAGTCAGGGGACATTTTCGAAGGAACAGATAAAAGCCTATCTTTACCTCATACAACAAGTATCAGAGGGGTCGCC
This sequence comes from Platysternon megacephalum, assembly GCA_003942145.1. NCBI lineage: Eukaryota > Metazoa > Chordata > Testudines > Platysternidae > Platysternon > Platysternon megacephalum. The sequence continues at coordinate 7,941,489 of QXTE01000065.1, read as the reverse complement.
GTGTTAGTCTGGATCTGTAAAAGCAGCAAAGAATCCTGTGGCACCTTATAGACTAACAGACGTTTTGCAGCATGAGCTTTCGTGGGTGAATACCCACTTCTTCGTATTCACCCACGAAAGCTCATGCTGCAAAACGTCTGTTAGTCTATAAGGTGCCACAGGATTCTTTGCTGCTTTTACAGATCCAGACTAACACGGCGACCCCTCTGATACTTGTTGTATGAGGTAAAGATAGGCTTTTATCTGTTCCTTCGAAAATGTCCCCTGACTGAAGCATGTTATTGTAGCACTACTACTCCTAGAAATTAGTATACTTATCACATAGAGAGGTGACTTAATATGAACAGTTTCTGGGCATTGATAGTTTTTCTGATAATAAAAATGACAAATGGACTAGTAAACAAAACTAATCATCTCCCTTCCTTATACTTACTGGCTTAAATTATGGTTGAAATTCTTGTTCTTCGCTAGCTCCAAACATTTGTAATTCCTCAATAAACATTTCACTGAAAAAGTCGACCTATTTTTGTTGCAAAAATGTAGCCCTTGCTACATATCCGAAAACAAACCCTGCCATGTGCAGACAGACATCTATTATGTGAAATCCCTCTTTAAGGAAATGTCCACCAGTGCTTGCCAAAGACAAATGTACCTAAAGGAATGAGAGACCCTGCATTGTGATCCTAACAAGCAGCCAGTTGAATAAAAGACCCAGTGCTGTTGTGCCAGATATGTGCTTTTGCACCAATGAAAATATAGACTCATGAAATACATAATAACCAACCAGAGAAGCAACAAGGATAGTAGGAATTCACTGGTAGAGCAAAACTCCCAAAGACAACAATGGTAAAAATGCCTGTCCAACATCCAACCTAGAAGGTTTGCCATTGACTTCAGAGGGGTCAGGATTTCACCCCCTCAAGCCAACGCCACTACTCGAGGGTGTAAAGTTAAGCACCAGTGTAAATATTTGCAGGATATTATCTCAATGCTATTTTTTAAAAATTGTATTAGGGATTATATAAAAATTGTCACCCATGTATGCTTGCTGGACTGACTGCATTCTGGACTGGGTAGAGGTTTCTTTTTAGGGCCGCTGGGAGGGAGCTGCACCTCTGATAGAATGAGGTTGGCGGGTAAATTTCTCTTACCAACAGCCTGCATGGTGTGAGCTTTCAAACTGTGGGTTTTGTTCAATTTTAGTTGATTGGTAAAGAGGTTCTGTGCACCAGCACGCACCTTCACATGGGGTCTCGTGATGCTTCCCGGGGTACCCAGGGTTGTGAGGCACCTTGCTGCCACCTGCCCCGGGGCATGAAAATGTGCCTTTCCCCATGCTTGCCTCAACTGACACCCTCAGCCACAGGAAGCACAAGCACTCCCCTCTCAGCTTACGCAGGCTCCGCTGTCCCTCAGAAAGGTTAGCGATAGGTGCACCCACTCCAGCCCCAATTCCTCCGAGCGTCCCCCTGCAGTGTCCAGCCCTTGTGCTGCTGACACGGAATCCCCAGAGCTGCTGTTCCCAAAGGATCAGGACACCACAGCTTACTGGTTACACCTTAGACCCCAGCTCTGTTAACACACAACACTTGGATTTGTTTATAGAGAAAACAAGTGTAAGTTTATTTAACAAAGATCAGAGAGGCAAATAATTAGAGCCCTGCACGGACACAACTGATATCCACGGATGCGGCTCTCCATGGATATAAAGTGGATAACCGCGGATTTGCAGGGCTCTAGCAACAACGAGCAAGACCAGCAGGGTCATGGTCAGCAACCGGGACAGGAATCGCAGCAACATGTCGGGCTGCCACTCGCAGTAGCTAGTGCCCAGCCCAGGCAGCTCTACAAATAACCACAAGCAGAAATATTGGAAACAAAGGATTACCTATAAAATCAAATCGTAACATACATTCTAGAACCTAAGCTTGAATCGCAAGATGCCTTCTTGTCTAATAAGGGACTGTTTGCCCAAAGTCCTGCTCACAGCATTTTTCAATGAGGGTGGTTGATACCCTTCTTCCATGAGACCAAGTCCGCTGGCAGCTTTTGTCTCCCCGATGAAGAATGCTAGGGTGTCCCTCTGCACCCCTCGATGTATTAGACCAGTCCTTTGTTCTTCACCTGTAAACAGGGTTTCCCTACACGCACACATGCACTCTCTTCACCTCTTCCTGTTCATTTCTTCTCCTGAAGTCCCTGCATTAGCATTTGACTCAGTCTGCAAATTGGTTTCCATCATAAGACACAGAATGCACAATGGTCCGCCAGGGAGATAAATGCATCCTACCCCATTTGGTGGAACCTGTCTCAAGATATGTCGCCTCTGAGTGACCTGCCTTTAACTTCAAGGCCCTACGATGTAATTTCCTATATATACGTATCCTTACATATTATCCACGCCTACATTTTGCAAAGATGATGATGACCCGTGGGACATAGGCTTTCAGTAGAACCCTTACATGACACCGTTTGGGGAACTAGAATGTAAATACCAGACCGCAGTGTGACGTTGCAGTCTATATGATTTCATGAAAATATGCTAATGAGTGTAAATATAATGTAACTGGAATATGCTTCATGCAAAAGGTCTCTTGTAAGGTATCATTAGAAAGCTTATAATCTACTGAGTGTGATCATCCTATTTGTATATATGTATCACTCTTGTATCTGAAACTAGAAATATGAAATATAACTCTGAGGTCCTATTGTAGTTATGCAAAGTGTGGGCCATTAATGGTGGTTTGGAATCTTGATGGCTCCTATTAACCAGGACAATTGACTGTAGATGGCTCCATTTTACTTGTAAGTCTTCCTCTATACGTGTGTGCTGGCAAGTGGGTAATGAAGTCTTACAGTGACGTGTGATCAGGGCCGGCTCCAGGCACCAGCGAAGGAAGCAGGTGCTTGGGGCGGCCAATGGAAAGGGGCGGCACATCCGGGTCTTCGGCGGCGGGTCCCTCAGTCCCTGGGAGTGAAGGACCCGCCGCCGAATTGCCGCAGAAGAATGAAATGGAGCGATTGAGCTGCCGCCCAAGTGCCGCTGATCGGCTTTTTTTTCTTTTCGCTTCACCGCTCAGGGTGGCAAAAAAGCTGGAGCCAGCCCTGCATGTGATCATGTCACCTGAACTGGAATCCATCTTTAACCTGGTGTCTTTCCATTGAGAAGGAGGGGTGGGGACCCAGAGGGACAAAGGATTCTCGCCTTATGCAAGAGATATATAAGTGGGTGGATCAGAACAAAGGGGGCGGCAATCATGAGAAATCCCCTAGCTACCACCTGAGCTGGAACAAGGGCTGTACCAGGGTAAAGGATTGTGCCTGACTAGGAAGGCGTCCAGTCTGTGATAGAAGCTTATTGAAACATCTGAGGGTGAGGTTTTTTCTATATTCAATTTTCTTACTGTATTAGACATAGATTTGCATGTTGTATTTTATTTTACTTGGTAATTCACTTTGTTCTGTCTGCTATTACTTGGAACCACTTAAATCCTACTTTCTGTATTTAATAAAATCACTTTTTACTTATTAATTAACCCAGAGTATGTATTAATAAGTGGGGGAGGGCAAACAGTTGTGCATCTCTCTCTATCAGTGTTATAGAGGGCGAACAATTTATGAGTTTACCCTGTATAAGCATTATACAAGGTAAAACGGATTTATTTGGGGTTTGGGCCCCATTGGGAGTTGGGCATCTGAGTGTTAAAGACAGGAACACTTCTTAAGTTGTTTTCAGTTAAGTCTGCAGCTTTGGGGCACGTGGTTCAGCCCCTAGGTCTGTGCTGGAGCAGACGGGCGTGTCTGGCTCAGCAAGACAGGGTGCTGGAGTCCCAAGCTGGCAGGGGAAACAGGGGCAGAAGTAGTCTTGGCACATCAGTTGGCAGCCCCAGGGGGTTTCTGTGCTCCAACCCGTCACACCCAGGACCTCTGGAACCCTGATGCACCCATGTGCCCTCTCCCAACTGGCATCAAGAGGTTCTTGGGTCACAGGTCTCCCTTGTCTCTGCCCCATGCCACAACTGTACCCCTTCTCGGGATGGGAGTGGCAGGAGCCATCAATACAAGAGCCAGCTCCTGGGCTTGTTGTGAGGCCTATCACCAGTGGGCATGCTGGCCCTCCTTTCTCTCACAGCCCTCGCTCCCTGCCTTCAAGGCTCTGCAGGAGAGAGGATCCAGCCACCCCACACGTTTATGTGTGTGGAAGCCCATCCCAGCAGAGCCACTGTGCCCCATACAAATACAGAGTCCTCTGCTAGGGTGGTGTCAATGGGGTTAAAGTCCCCTTCTGGACGACAGACTGTATATAGGCAACTCTTTCTTAAATGGATACAAGTAACCTTTTGCCCAAATTTTCCAGGCACTCTCCTACAAAAGCGTTCATGGGCTAATTTTACACCCCCCCCCCCCACAAAAATCCAGTAATTGCACAGGCAAAGGAGTTATACACAAAAAGCCAGTAATTGCACTGAAAGTCTGATGCTGTAATGCAGGTTTTTGCGAGCATACATCCTCTTTTGCAGACCCGCTTATTGTGGATGCCTTTAAAATTTGGTCTTAAACCATTAAAACCTAGACAGCGATTAAATGTCTGGACGAGATGTTTCTGTAGTGGCACAGTAGTTTCTCCAAAAATAATTTAGCAATGTGTCATTGTGTATAAACCGCAGCAATCTATTATACGGTGTTGTATAGTCCTTTCCCTTAGATGAGTGGCATGCAGCTTTAAATCTGTTACAGCTGTAAAGATTGCAATCCCACTGTCCATCAGCATCATCTGTCATAATCGTTGGGCTGCCAGTGTGACAGCTGTGGAAGTGCAGAATAAAGTTGACTGGCAGAATGTTTTGCATCTAATGAGTTTGGGCACAATAATAGTATCATAAATAATACTCTAGAGGAACTCGGCTCTCACTTGAATTCCAAAAGTGAGATATTGCCTTACCAGGATCTCACGGAGCCATCTGTCATCAAATGTTAGTCTTTTTGTCAATGACTGGCCTGGACTGAGGGAATGGAAAACATTGAAGTGTGGTGGTGAATGCACTGCCTCATTCAGAGAGATTTAAAATGGAGTTACATCCCAGAATCTGTGATTTCAAGATGATTCTGAAAGTGCTAAAAACTACAAAACCATATTGTGTCAGATCTCCACTGCAGCATGCTAATGAGACTGTAGCCAGATGAGTTCCGGGCTGACGTTCCCTGGAAATTATTTAGCAGCAAAATCTTTGGGTCGCATGGTTTGCTATGGGGCATAAAAATTAATAACTACGGCTTAAGGGCAGCGTAAAAACAATGTAGCAAGGAAGTATGAGCCAGTAGTTAGGGCACTAAAGTCTTGGGTTCAAATGTCTGTTCTGCTACAGACTTCCAACATGACCCAGGACAAGTCACTCAAGCCCAGATCCTCAACGGTCTTTCAATGGGGATTAGTTCTCCTAAAGATCTCAAAGGATCTTGGCCTTAGCCTCATTGTGGATCCGGGGAGGTCTACAGTTAAAAAGGTGCTGCGACGCAGCTATTACTACGCTCCGGTCGGTGTAGTTAATCCACCTCCGCGAGAGGAGGTAGCTATGGCAACGGGAGAAACCCTCCCATCAACATAGCGCTATCTACACCCGGGGGGCTAGGTCAGTATAACTCCGTTGCTCAGGCGGGAGTGTGGATTTTTCATACCCCCCCCCCCCCCCCCCCCCCCCCCCCCAAGTGACATAGTTATACCGATGTAAGTTTGTAGTGTAGGCTTGGCCTCAGTTCCCATCTGTAAAATGGGATCATATTACTTCCCTACTTCATAGGGGGGTCGTGAGAAAAAAATACATTAAAGATGAAGATGTACTCAGATATTAGGGTAATGGCGACCATATAAATACCTTAGCTAGATAAATACGTTCGTCTCCTTGGTTTTGTTCACAAAGTATCCTTCTATATTTTATTGAAGGAAAAAATTGTCATTCAAAAGGCCTGTTAGTAGCAGCATACGTTTCATTTTGTTCCTCAGCTGGTGTAATTCAATATGGCTCTACTGAAGTCAATAGTGCTACACCAATTTACACCAACTGAGGGATCTGGCCCGGGTGGAAACCAATTAGACCACATAGTAAGGAAAAAGGAAGGGAGAGAGAGAGAGAGAGAGGATAGGATTAAATTAATTTGTTTTTTTAAAAAGCAGAGGAATGAATTCAGATAGGGCTCATCAGCAAGGGAATAGATAAGAAGCCAGGGTGGCATAGAAATATAATAGACTGTCTCTGCACTGGGCCAAATCCAGAGGCAAATTCCCAAATAAGTTCTAGGGAATATTAGAGCTAAATTCATCTGGCTGAAATCTCATTAGCATTCTGCACAGAAGAATGTATACAATGTTGCTTAGCAGTGTTTGGGGATTTTAGTACTAGCAATGCTGGTTACTCCTTGGAAAAGGAGCCAGGCTTACTGAATGAACATCTGCCTGAGCCTGGGGCTGAACAAAATCTGGGGACCAGATCATCCTTGAATAGAACCTGTCCTGTGGTAAAATCTGCAGGAAGGGCTTTGGAGAAAGATGTGTATCCCTCTCGGCTGGCCATGTCTCCCTCCCCAACCACTTCCCCGCTGGCAGAGTCCTGCCTGTTCTGCTTAAGTATTGAAGAAAGGGCAAGGGGCAATTCTGCTCTTTTAAATTTCCTTGGATTTCTTCTCTCTCTTCTCATTACGTTTAGAGACGGGCTGACCTGAATCTTGATCCTGCCCCCTCATATGTCTGTCTATCGCGGAAGAAAGCATTTTGCTGAGGATCATGGGTGGGAAGTCTGGAGATTTGCGTTTGAGTGGGATGTGGTCTCTGTGAGGCACACAGTAGATTTGAAGCAGACTCTGTGCTTGTGGATTGCACCTTGGAGGGCATCACAGAAATGGGCAGCTGGTCCTATGTCCACCAGTGAGTGTCTATACTAGGGATTTTTTAATACCGGCTATTGCTTTCTGTAAAAGTGAACGTCAGCCTGAGTGAATGGCCCATCGTTGGCTCAGTCTTGAAAACTCATATGCACATGCTCATGACATCATTTAAAACTACACTCAGGCCTAAGTGCAGGATCAAAGCCTTCAGTAATATCTCCAAAAGCGCCTAAGTGACTGAGGTTCCTAAGTCCCATTTTCAAAAGTGACTTAGGCAGTTAGGAGCCCAGGTCTATTGACTGTCAATGAGATTTAGACTCCTAAGCGCCTACATTACTTTGGAAAATGGGACTTAAGGCCAGATTTTCAAAGGTATTTAGATACCTAAAGATGCAAATATATTGTATATATTTTATGTATTGTCTATTACATACAAATATATTGTATGTGTATATATATAGAATATATACTACATATATAACAATACATACAATATATTTATATATATTACATACAAATATATTGCATGCATTTTATGTATTGTATATTATGTGTATTTAGGTACCTAAAGATGTAAATATCTCTATCTATCTATCTTAGGTGGGGGAAAATACCTGGGAAATTCAAACCCTTTGTCAGAGGAAAGTTAACGCTTCCAAGCGAAGCACTCAAAAGTGAAGAAATGCCAAAGTTATGGGATGCCCATCAACCTTAACTCTGCCCTTTTTGTGTTCACTGACTCTATTCTGTTTTCTCTGCAGGACTCATTCCGGGTCATCTTGTGATACCCTTACTCACCTCCAGTACCACTTGACTCCTTGAATTGTCTCTATTGGGACTGTTTCAGTCAGATACTATTCAACATGAGAATGGGTAACAGTCTGTGGCAACCCTCTTACAATGCGCAAGTTGGAAGGTGTGCTGTGAATGAGACAGAAGTCTTGCAAATCTGCACTTATTCTTGGGTCAAATTCACTTTGCAGTTAGCACAGTGTAAATATAGAGCAGTTCTGCTGAAATCAGTGGAGCTGCTTTAAATTTACATCTGTGTAACCAAGAGCACAATATATTCTGTTACACTGGTGTAAATTCGGAGTAAGTCCATTGACTTCAGTGGAACTATTCCAGCATGCAAGTTGGATGGGGTGCAGTGAATAGTATGCAAATAGGAACTGAACAGCTGTCTCATTCATTGCGCCCATCCAGCATGGATACTGAATGAAGCAGGGGTCTTGAAAAAATTCCACGGGCTCTCATTAAAGGCTTTGGACCAGATTTTAAGCTCGTGGAAATCAGAATAGCTCCACTGACTTTAGTGAGCTCTGATGCTTTATGCCAGCTGAGAATCTGGCCCTATGTTTGAATGTATATGCACAAGGGGACAGAGTTAAGTTGCACAGGAAACCTTATCGTTGGTATTTCCTGGCGTTCGAGTGCTGGACTTTGCACTGTTCATGCTCTTTTACCATCGATTTTTGGGACTGCGTCTGTATATTGGTTAAACACTGGCCTTTTGCTGGTGTCTCTGAAGTGCAGATCTGCAAACCAAGCCCATAGCCAGAGCCATATGGCAAGCTCCATGTTTGTGAACAAGCCTAAACTATTATTAATTTCTGCTGCACTAAGAGTGCTCAGAATGATGCTGAAATTTCCAGCTGAGGCACTTTTGTGTCTGCCCAAAGGCAGCAGCTAGCCCTTCAAATTGGGTTTATTCTTTTGCAGGCACGTGTTTAGCAGCTTTGGAAGAGGTTTCTGTCAAAACGGGGCTTTGCAATCACATCCACATTATCCACAGGCATAGCCATGAGCACAGTATTGTGCACTGGCTTCTATTCGGAATAAGCAAACCAGATTGAACAAACTCAGAACGGACTCAAATCTGTGTCAAAACTCATGCAGAACCTAAACCTTGTGGAGATGGACAGGGTTATCAGCTTGTATTTGATCTCCATATCCCTTCCCTTTCTGCCTTTGTCTGAGACCGAGGGCAGAAAGACTGAAATACCATCAGCTGTTCTTATTATTTTACCCAATATAAAATTGGGTTTCTTTAGCACGTTCTTTATTTAGCTCCTTTCTCAGACAGCTCACAACACTTATCAGTGACCTGGGATAAAGAGGGTTCAAATAAGAACATAAGAACGGCCATACTGGGTCAGACCAAAGGTCCATCCACATTGAACCCACATTCTGCAAACCCGTCATGATTAAAAAAAAAAAGAAGCTATAAACGGGATAGACTTTTTAAACATAGTTTTTAGATTAGTGTGTTCTCGGGTGGCTTTCAGGGCCTGAACTGACCCAGGATAACTCAGAGGAAGGGGCAGACGGCAGTGCAAAGCCGTGGGGAGAATGGTTGGTTGAATGCTAGCCAGGCCCCTGTGATACTTGACTGGTGTGTGTGTGAAGTGCTTTGAGAGCCTCAAATGAAAGCCCTTATCGAGGTGCCGTGTATGACGAATGACTTGCACCTGGTGATCTGACTGTGTGCCGGCATTTTCCCTTCCCAGTCTCCTTTCTGATTGTTCTTCCCCTAGGATGTAACCCAGGGGAAAGCAAAGGTGTTGTTTTTACTGGTAAGATAACAGCTGGGTGGCTGGGTGGAGATTCAGGGCATGAGGGCAGGTCTACACTTCAGCGCCGCTGTAGCCCTGAAATGAAGACACCCCTTAGCGGAGACGTGCCGCCGCGAGAGGCGGGAAGGTCAGTATAACTGCTCAGCAGCCCCCAGTGTAACTTAGACAGCTCTGTCCATAGCACAAAGCCGGTCTATGGGCCAAAGCACTGCCTGCGTTCTCCGCAGTGCAAGATGCTCTGGCCCCAGCATGCATGCCCCCTACACCAGGGCTTGTGAGCAGAGCTGACCCATACCTGCTGATGGGGGGCAGGGGGCAGAGTGAAAGCAGCGGCTTCACTAGGATGACCATATTTCCCAAAAGGGTAAACGGGACACTGCCTGGCGCTAGCCCAAGGATCATCAGTTCGCAAGAGCAAACGGGACAAACGCCCAGATTTGCCAAAAAAAGCCGGGACAGGGCTTAAAAAAGGGACTGTCACGGCCCCAACGGGACATATGGTCACCCTAGGCTTCAGCAGATGTTACTGAGCATGCTCAGTACAAGCCAAGCAGCAAATCTGGGCAGGCATGTGAGCCCGCGTCCCCTCCCCCACGCGTCCATGGAAGGCTGTCTTCCCCAGTGCCCACCCTGGGGAAATTCTGCCCTCACTGGATTTAGAGTCTTTTTCTGTTCCTCGGGGCCTGTTGCTCAGTGTAAAGGGGTCAGAGCCGCGGTGAGGATCTCAGCATTCACCTCTTATTGTTGCCCTGCCACCTCCACTCTGCCTCATCTGCAATTAGCATAAACCTCTTTGCATCTTCTTCCCCACACTGCCCCTTCATCCTGCCCGACATTTCAAATGGCCACCAGTCCAGGAACATAATGTAATACAATCGCATTCCGTGGGCAAGGTAGTGACAGAAAGGTGAGGAAGGTATCATTTGATCCATAAAAATCGGCACACTCAGCATTTCAATGGTGTCACCCTCTGCTGTGTGGCGGGGGGACTCGCTCCCCTCTTCCTCTCCCTGCTTCTTCCTCCTCCAGGACCTCCGGTTGGTGGAAATTTTGACAACACAGCGTCATCAGAAATGGGTCGAGTTGGGTTTCATTCAAAAGGCCTTTTTCCCCACAGACACTATGGCACCAAGCATGACAAACCCAGAATAATGATGTTGATCTATATATTCAAGAAAAGGTTTAAAAATCAACATTTTTTTTAAATTTTACTTTAGCACAGCGATGTATTGCTTACCTCAAAAAGACGTTGATCTTGGCTAATCCTAGGGAAGTTGTCCTTGATGTGTAGGACTGATACATTTATCCATCAAATTCATCATCAGTGTTTTCTCTGTCCTGGGTCACTGTTTGATGTGTTGTCACATTGATCCTCATCAATGCTGCACCTGCATATCACCATACCAGGCAGGCTGCTGGCCAAACATCTGCGGGCTGGTGAGCATCTGGTCTTTGCACATGACCATTTGATTAGCTGGAGGATTGATTGGGAAGTGCAGGGTATTTCACACAGAACTGGTGTGATCAGTCCATCCTCCAAGACCCATCCATGCCTGATAGGGTAGAATGCGCTCCGTCATCCCCAAACCATCCCATTGTTTGACAATTTGCCCCCTTGATAGCAGGTATAAATGCACCCCTTGACAGTGGCTGTTTTTCTCCATTTGTCTGCTTCTTGGAAAACATCCACTGACGTAGCTCTGCAAGCGTCATAATGTTGGTCTTCAAATGGTAAACTCAGCATATGAACACCTCCAGTGCATTTATGACCTCATCAGTGATGGTCTCAGCCTTCAGAGTAAGGTGAGAGTCTTCAGAGACTGCATCAAGTGCCTTCCAGTAAGAGAATTCAGTCTTTCCAGTAGCGTCACATCCTTGAAAAGGCATGGAACCCTGGCAGTGTGGTGGCTTTTAATGACCCCTGTGATAGGAACACATCTCGGAGGAATAGACACTGATTCTCTTCCCCAGCATCAGGAACAAAAACAATCTGGTGGAAGTCTTGGGTAGCGTCTCACAGCGAGCACTAGAACGTCTGTGTCTTGTGCCAAATCCAGAGCTTAGTAGTACCTCTCCCTGTGACATTGATAGCATGCAAGATCATTTTAGTGTCAGCCTCCTCATGGGAACGATGAAGAAACTCCACTGAACAGTGTGAGGCAGCAGCTTCATTGTGCCATGCAATTCTTGGGACAATTCTTTACATGCTGGAGCGTTTTTCCTGTAAGGTGTGCAGTGAAGTCATTCTGTGTGCAAGTAGGAGACAGCATCTTCTTCACTGTGGCACTGGAGATGTTCGTGGAGTCAACTCTTTTGTATTGGACAGGTGCAATACCGTGGAGTTTCTTCATTCTCGTAATATTTTTTAATTGATTCCACTGCATAGGTGTGAAACACGAGGTAGACTTCACATAGGTCCATTGTTTTTTCAGTAGCCTCATAATGAAGTGTTCAACCAAATCTCGGCAGGTGTTAACTGTTCCTGGTTTGTCAGGAGCATGTACTTTGGCCATTTCCCCACCCACTTCATATACCTTCTTGTCTGACAAGCTCTTCAGCTGGTGGGGGAAGGAGCAGGATTGCCAAGCAGGAGACTGCTGGAGTAACTCCTGGAGCCACAGGAGAAACTCCCATCCAGGAGATCTTCACCCTGACCCTACGGGGAGTGCAGAGAACTCCCAAGGTCAGACTTAAGAAGGCCCCCAAGTAAGGAACTAGGGCCTGTGCAGAAGCCTCCCAGAGCAAGTGACTAGGCATGGTCAGGTTCTCCCACCATCTGGGAGAGAAACCTCAGGAGACTCCTTTACATTACTATAGTCAGCATTTTTCTCATCTGGGTCCTTAGCCAAAGCCCACTGCAGCCAATGGGCTGATACGTAGCACTCGGCTCAGGAAATATTAATAAAGTCTTGTCCGTTCCCTGCCCTGAGAAGCAGCTGGAGTGAGAATTACAGGACCTCTGGCAGTAGACTTCTTGCTGGCGGAAGATGGTAGCAAGTTTTGATACATACAGGATCATCCTTAATATCCAGACGGGGCAGACCAGGGGTTTCCCTTTGTATAATGGCCACCCGCTGTGTTAGGATCTTTCATCCCTGAAACTTCTGATCATTCAGAGACTTTTGCGTAGTTTTCAAGCTGTTTGATCTACTCATCGTCCCACAGTCCATGGGCTGTTTTTAAAATAATTCTCTGGGTCTCCGTCACCACCCTTTCCCTTGTTTTTCCCCCTACGTGCTGCAGACAAGCCCACAGACTTTCCAGTCTCATGTCCACGATAGATGGTTTAAGTGGCAGAGCTTTGAATCTGCTTTCCAGCCTGGCATTTTAGGGTTGCTGGTTTAAAGCCTCCAGCAGTTCTTTAATGAGAGCTCTCCAGCTGCTGGAAAATAGAGGCAACTTCTGCAGGGACTGGGCCAGACTCAACCAATCTAGTGCCCGGAGGTGGAAACTACATCTCCTTGTCCTTATTGATCCCCAGCCTAAGCCGCATTCCGGGGTGGGGAATTCACCAGGGAAGGCAACTTTAAGTGTTGGAGATTCCAAAGAACCACCAGTTGTGGAGGCCGATGAGAGGACTGAGTCCTGAGTACACCTCCTCCCCAACTAGCACTGCTCATTGCCTTGCTGGTTCATGCTTGGTTTCTTTAGCACGTTCTTTATTTAGCTCCTTTCTCAGACAGCTCAAGCAGCTCACAACACTTATCAGTGACCTGGTATAAAGAGGGTTCAAATAAGAACATAAGAACGGCCATACTGGGACAGACCAAAGGTCCATCCAGCCCAGTATCCTGTCTTCCGACAGTGGCCAGTACCAGGTGCCCCAGAGGGAATGAACAGAACAGGGAATCATCCAGTGATCCATCCCCTGTTTATAAACTGATTATAAACTAGGGAAGAATTTGTAATGAAACATTGCACCCTTGCCAGCTGTAGGCCTTCAAAAATCATGCGTCGGGCCCTAAAAACATCATGAAATTAAAAAAAAAAGTCATGATTTGTAAGCCAAATAATAAATGTAGGGTTCTTTTTTGCCTTCTAGTTTCTGAGCCTTTCGGCTGCACCCTGGGGACTAGAAACTTTTTGGTTTTTTAAATGGAGGCGGAGATTCTTCTGATTTTATTATTGTTTGTATTACTGTAATCACGGACAAAGTCCCCGTTCCACTAGGTGTCGTACAAACCGAGAAGACACAAGGACAGTCCCTGCCCCAAAGAGATTACAAGCTACGTCACTGTGAATCTTGATGTCAGGAGCTGGGGCTTTAACAAAAAAACACCAAATATTGCAAGACTTGTGATAAAATGCCAAGAGCTGGCAAATGGAGATTGAGCTAACCTCACCGCCCCGCTGCCAGTTCAGATTCACATCCTCAGAATCTGGCTGGAGTAGGATTTAAAGATGTGATGTTAGCCCATTGTAACACTCTTTAAAAGCCTAGTGTAGGTGAGGTACCCTGGGGCAGATCCTAAACTGGTGTAAACCAACCCAGCTCCAGCAATGGCGCTATGATGATTTATACCAGTTGAAGATTGGCCCCAAGGCTATTAATACATGTTAAACTGGTCAAATCAAACTCAAACCCTGCGTGTGGGTGTGGAGGGGGTGACTCAACCTGTTTAGTGCATTTGAAAGGCAGTGTCCTTTGTCTACATTAAACTTTTCAAACATGTTAGTTAGCATGTGTGACGAAGTGAGAATGTTTTGTGGTATTCTCTGAATACTGAGGGGGAAGGTTGCAGGGGAGCTGGGCTGGGACTGTCTGCATTGGGGAAGGAAGGATACCTGAGCATGTAACATGAGAACCCAGGAGGGGAGTTTGAGGCCAGGTAACACCTCTGCCCGGGAATCTGAACAAAGGACAAAGGCTGGGGGAGGAGCTGGGGGGAAGGGAGAAAGGAGACGCCTGGAAGGGGTTTTCAGTTTTGGAAGCTGACTGGAAATGGAGAGGGGTGGCCCCACGGGGCTTGAGCTTCCCCACGGGCCTTGGGCCTCCCTGGGCCCCCCAGATGGGCCTAACTAAAGGGGGTCCTGTTGTCTGTACCGGCAAGACCTGTTTTGGACTGTGTTCCTGTCGTCTCAATAAACCTTCTGTTTTACTGGCTGGCTGAGAGTCACGGTGAATCCCAGGAAGAGGGGTGCAGGGCCCTGACTCCCCCACTCTCCGTGACAGCATGTGTTAGCCAACATGTGCTAACATAACACTTTAAATCGTACTTTATATAAGGTCTGAGTTTCTTTTGAAAAGTCAACCTGCTTTTTTAAGAAGAATACTGTAAATATTTTTCACTCTTTGCCCAAGACCTTTTATGGCAGATTTTTGACCAAAGCGGTTTCGTACTATTCAAGTCAAAGCACTAGGAATTTTTCCTTTGATTGTTTTTAAGTGGACTGACCCTAAACAACAACTGGGCTACTGGAAACTAGTACATTCAAATATGCAGAACTGCTTTTCAGTAGACTTTAACTGGAAGGGTGCTTCTGTTTCTGAACCTATCATATTTATGTACAGATCTTCTTTAATTTGTCCTTTGGTTTCTTTCTTAGAAAAATCTCAGGTTTAATTAACAGTTTCAGATAAAAGGAATTCAAGAAGAAAATTAAAAATGCATGAAGCTTCTGGAGTCATCCAATTACTGGGATGTCCACATAGCTATGGCAGCATGAATTTTACAAAGCAAGTGGAAACGGAAATTCAGGGGTTTGCCACAATGAAATGCCATTATATTTAGAAATTTGCTCTATTAGAAATGTACATATGCATTTCTTCTTCTTGATGTGTCTCAGAATAAGGTAAAGATCAAACAGACAGGCTGCCCTGCAAAGCGTACGCACGCACGTTGAGAATGCTTTTTAAACACGTTTTGCTCTTTACTCTTTTAATGCTAAAATATGTAAAATCATCAGGAAAAAAATGTTCTTTTTGCATTCAGGACTGCCACAAGAATTTGCAAAAGCAAGTTCTAGGTAATATAGTCCCAGAAACGTGCTGTATGGACTGTAACTTTCCCGAATAAGAGAGGCTTGATTCAGTCACTAAACACTATTTCTAGGATACTGTTTTCTTGGCAAATACAGAACAAAAAGTCAAGAAAGAAAACCAGACTGTTTGTGCAGAGGAAGGAGAAACGGTGATTGTATTGGTAACCACAAGGAACAGAAATTTTCTGGTTTGAAACTGGCTTTTAACCACACCCTGCCTGTCCTCTCTGGTGAAGAAAGGGCTTTGCTTAAGGTACAATCTCGAGTCAGGATGTCTGGGGGGGTTGGACCAGATCTGGAAAAGTGATGAGCACCTGCAGTTCCCACAGCCTTAAAGGGGGCTTGCAGGTGCTCAACACATCGCACGTCCACGTGTCAAAAAGGATGTTGACAAATTAGAAAGAGCTCAGAAAAGAGCTCCAAGAATGATTCCAGGTCTGGAAAAACCTGCCTAATAGTGAGCCACTAAAGCAGCATGATCTATTTAGAACAGGGGTGGGCAAACTTTTTGGCCTGAGGGCCACATTGGGGAAATAGAAATTGTATGGTGGGCCAGGTATGTTCACAAAATTGGAGTTGGGGTGCAGGAGGGGGTGTGGGCTCTGGGGTGAGGCTGGGGATGAGGAGTTTGGGGTTCAGGGGGGTGCTCCGGGCTGGGATTGAGGGGTTTGGAGGGTGGGAGGGGGATCAGGGCTGGGGCATGGGTGCGGGAAGGGGGGCAGGTTTTGGCTGGGGGGGCGGGCTCTGGGGTGGGGCTAGGGATGAGAGGTTAGGGGTGCAGGAGAGTGCTCCGGGCTGGGATTGAGGGGTTTGGAGGATGGGAGGGGGATCAGGGCTGGGGCATGGGTGCGGGAAGGGGTGCAGGTTTTGGCTGGGGGTGCGGGCTCTGGGGTGGGGCTAGGGATGAGAGGTTAGGGGTGCAGGAGGGTGCTCTGGGCTGGGATCGAGGGGTTTGGAGGGCAGGAGGGGGATCAGGGCTGGGGCAGGGGGGTGGGGCATGGGGAGAGGCTCAGGGGTGCAGGCTCCGAGTGGCGCTTACCTTAAGCGGCTCCCGGAAACAGTGGCACGTCCCTTCTCAGGCTCCTACACGTGGAGCAGCCCCCGACCCTGCTAGTGCCAGCACAGGGCCATGCGGCTGCTTCCGGGAGCCGCATGGTGCGGCCCCCGACCCCCCGGCTGGAGCGGGGCTGAGCCGAGCTGCGCGGTGCGGCCCCCGACCCGACCCCCCGGCTGGAGCGGGGCTGAGCCGAGCTGCGCGGTGCGGCCCCTGACCCGGCGCCCCGGCTGGAGCGGGGCAAGCCCAAGACCCTGCTCCCCAGTGGGAGCTCGCGGGCCGTAGTTTGCCCACCCCTGATTTAGAGGATCAAAGAGAAGAATAAGAGGTGACTTGATCAGGGGTCTCTAAGTACCTACCTGGCTAAGAGAGATCTGATAGCAGATGACTCTTTAGCAGAAAAAGGCATAATGAGATCCCTTGGTTGAAAGCTGAAGCTAGACAAATTCAGACTAGAAATATAATGTGAATATTTAACAGCGAGGGTAATTAACCATTGGACCAAGCTATCTAGGGATGGGTGGATTCGCAATTGAAGTTTTTAAATCAAGACTGAATCTCTTTCTAAAAGCTACGCTATTGCTCAAACAGAAGTTATGTCTTGATGCAGAGTTTAGTGGGTGAGGTTTTTTGGCTGTGTTATGCAGGAGGTCAGACTAGTTCAGGGGTAGGCAACCTATGGCACACGCATGCCAAAGGCGGCACGCAAGCTGATTTTCAGTGGCACTCACACTGCCCGGGTCCTGGCCACCGGTCCGGGGGGCTCTGCATTTTAATTTAATTTTAAATGAAGCTTCTTAAACATTTTAAAAACCTTATTTACTTTACATAGAACAATAGTTTAGTTATATATTATAGACGTATAGAAAGAGACCTTCTAAAAACGTTAAAATCATAGAATCATAGAATATCAGGGTTGGAAGGGACCTCAGGAGGTCATCTAGTCCAACCCCCTGCTCAAAGCAGGACCAATCCCCAACTAAATCATCCCAGCCAGGGCTTTGTCAAGCCTGACCTTAAAAACCTCTAAGGAAGGAGATTCCACCATCTCCCTAGGTAATTCCTTGCGAAGGAATTGTCACAGTTCAGGGCAACTTCACCTGTATTTCCCCTCCATGGTCCACCAAGGGCAGCCACTCTAGGTTCCAGTTCCTCAGCCATCACCTCCTCTGGGCAGAGACCTGCAACTCTCTCCCTCCTGACCAAGGCTATTCCAGGCTGCCCAGTGCTCTGCCTACACTGTGATATCCCCAACAAGCCAGACCGCCTGAAAGGCCCTTTGCTTTCTGTCCAGAGCTTATGACCCACACTGTAATTGCCTGCAGTTATAAGTTACCACCCAGTTCTTTATAAGCAAGCACATTTAGTCTTAAAGTAAAAAACATTAAAGACTCTGGTAGGCGTCAGACCTTCAAAACCCACAACTGGGATTTCCCTATAGTTACAAGCTCGTAACTGTCTCAGACTCAGAACCAGATCAACTCGCTTCTTCACACAGCTCGGACCTTTGATCGCCAGTCTCCTGGACGAGAGAATCATCAGACATTCACCCTCTCCTCGGGGCATGGCTTCAAAAATATTTCTCAGGAAACTCACTTCATACTTTTTGTCCCACAAGTCCATTGTTATCTGGCACATTGTAGAACATAGGCCTTTGAACCCCCAAGTCTCACGTCTGTCACATCTCCCCCCTCCAGCGGGGACGTACCATCCTGGCCCACAAATCATACAATGGAGCCCCAAAATACTTAACCTTAATTAAATAAGGTCTTTGAAGGATATTGCAGGAAATGGCCATCTCCGTCACAGGAGTGTACTAACCCCTTTAAGGGCCGCTGGGCCAGCCTGCAGTATAAACAAGGAGACAGGGCTGGGCTATAGAAACAGGAAGAGGACGACGAGCAAGACAGAGGGGAGTGGAAGCCACACAGGGTGCAGTGGGTGGTGGCTTCTCTCAAGCTCTAGGAGACCAGCCTAATCAGACTCGGAGGCCTGGTGTTCTAGCCTTTAGATTGGGAGCTCTGGCCCAGGGTCCAGAGGGAGGAGCTGATGAACGGCCTGTGGTAATTCCTTCTGGTCTGAAGCTGCCTTAAAACGGGAACATGGTCTTTTATTAGTGTGGGTTAGCGTCCTTGCCCTGGGCTGTTAAAGCAAACGCACCCATGTCGCCACCACGCAGGACATCACCATCTACATTCTCTCTCGTTTGCTAGTATTTTCCCCTTGGCTCACAAATGAAAGGTTCACGTGACCACCCCCTCTACCCAGCGCCGGCTCCAGGGTTTTTGCCGCCCCAGGCAGCCAAAAAAAAAAAAAAAAAAAACCCCGGGCCNTGCCGCCCCTCTCCCGAGGGGCCGCCCCAAGCACCTGCTTGTTAAGCTGGTGCCTGGAGCCGGCCCTGCCTCTACCTCCTCCCGCCCCACATTGCTCAGCAGCGGCTCCCAGGCGTTGCCTCTGCCGCCACCCCCCGACTCAGCAGGCGTCTGCAAAGCAGGCAGCAGCGCTGGGACTCCAGCAGCAGGGAAGGAGAAGCAGCAGCTGTAGGGGTGAGGGGAGGAGGAACTCAGCGGGCAGCCAGCCACCCTGCTGCTTCCTCCCACCCTGGGCTGCAGGGACACACAGAGATCTGGGGGGGGGGGAGGGGGGAGCGTGCCCCTGCTTGTGCACGCTCCTGGGACCCAGGGGGCCTTGCAAACCACTGCCAAGATTCCCATTTTTGCACCTGATAGAAAGTAGCATCCACTTCAAACACAGCTATCCACCCCTGGTATCCTAGTCAGGGTTCAGGCCTGGGCAGGGAAGGAGAGTGTTGATAGTCTAGTGGTCAGCCCATTAGGCTGGGACTTGGGACGTCCACATTCAATTCCCTGATCTCCACCTGTGTGGGGAAGACATTCAGGGCTTGTCTACATGGCACAGTCGTGTAGAGTAGTACCGTGTGACATGGGACTACTTTAACATGCACCAGGAAACTGAGTGTGCACCAATAGCCTCCACACTGGCCAGGTGGTGCACAAGTTGGTCCGTCTCTCTGTGCTTCAGTAGTACCCATCTGTAAAATGGGATAACGGCACTGCCGCACCTCACAGCAGCATTGTAAGGATAAATAGAGATTAAGAGGCGCTCGGATCGTGTGGGAATAGGGGCCATAGAGGTACCTGAAATGGGTGATCTCTCTCTGTTCATAGCCAAGGGGAGAACACCCATACTGATCCTCCTGGATCTGTCTGTGGCATACTATACCATTGACTATGGCATTGTATTGTCTCACCTCAGGGACATAGCAGAGGTTGAAAGGAAAGCTCTGAAACGGCTCCAAGTTCTTCAGCTCCAGAGCACTCACATGTGGAGTCTCACAAGGGTCAAATCCTCCCCCCTGCATCCTTTTTAAACATACACACAAAGCAACTGGGGAAATGATGAGAGGCCAAGGTCTGAGACAGCAGTGATGGGCAGACCACGCCCAGCTCTCCATCTTTGATGGAAATCGCACCATCTTCCAACTCTCTCTCAGGCAGAGATCAGCTTTTGGAAGAAAGGCAGCTGCTGCAGCTGAACCTGGGCAGAAGCAGGATATCAGGATCTGCTCCAAGAGCTGATTAGCCTTTCCACTCAGCACACTGCCTCACATCTCCAGGGCACTTGGGGTTTCAGGGAGCTCTGCCGCCAGCCTCCCCACTACAGACTTTTTTCACACAAGGAGAGGTAGGCGATGACAACCCCCATCCGCCTGCTCCGTCCCAGTCCCCCTCCACTAACCACAGGGTCCCATTCTCCACCATTGGGTGATTTTACTGCTGTATTGAACATGTTTCTTACCGAGATCATATGTTCCCTCTTACCTCACCATGCTGTCCCCAGTCTTCAAACCAATCTTTATCTCCATCCTTCCCTCCCCCTCCTCTTTCCTGTACCTGTCCCAGCCCACCACGCTACCCTTCCGCTCCACCCTCTCTCTTTCCTACCTATTTATTCTCTGCCACCTCCTTTCCGCTCCCCTCCATCTAACCTCTCCAGCAATCTCTACTTGCCTTTTAAAAAAAGTAGCTTATAAACAGGTTTTAAAAATCCACGACCAGTACAGAATCCGCTCCATTTTGTAATTAGTGTGAGTAACCTCACGTTCGTTTTTATTTTACTGGGCCCATTGTACTCCCACCCTCCTAGTGTGTGTCAAACTCTCGTGAATATGGTTTTTAACAAGGGGCTCATCTCTTACTATATGTATTTGCACAGTGTGGAGCACCGAGGGCCAGCAGGGGGGTCATGGATGCGGGCTGGGAGAGGAGCTGACAGTAAACTGGCTCTGACCCATAGTCACGGGAAGAGATGCGACATAATATGGACTGATCCAACTCCCAACTCCCAAAAATGTTACCTCAAAAAAGGTCCAAAACATCTGGAATAATAATAACCAACAGGGACTAGAACGGAGTCTGACGCTAATAGCACATGGACAGTTAAGGAGATACCATCACTTTCCTTCGATCCGTGGGGAATAGCCAACCACTAACACACACATTCTCATCAGCTGATTTTTGTTTAAAAAGTATGGACAATTTTAAAGAAATCTGTCTGAATTCAAAATATTTCTTAAAATATATGTTTAATACAAACACACGTATGCAAGCAAAGAGAGACATTGAACATTATTTGTTCAACATTTATATGGCCAAACAAACAAGATATTAGATACATTACAGAAATATGGACCCAAACACACAGAATAAAACCACAGTTTCTGCAAGAGAATACAGCTTACATTTTCCCGCCTAAGCACGTGTTAAATACGTTAGTCATAGAAGTCATCAAATTCATCTGCGTATGTATCATGGGTTTGTGGACGCAAAGCAGCTTCAATTTCTGAGTTGCTGTCATCAGACTCACCCCAGAAAGCTAGGAGAAAAAAAATCAAAGCAATTATATATATATATTTACACACATATATACATATACATACCCACACCCACACACTGTAGAGAGCTTTCATGCATCAGATTAGAATTAGGACAGACAACAGCTTTTCGGAAACACTATGTAACTCATAAGAACGTAAGAGCTTTCATACTGGATCAGACTATAGTCCATCTTGCCCAGTATCTGGTCTGTGACATTGGCCTGTACCAGCGCATGAGGGAGAGTGCACAGAACAGGGCAATTTTGGAGTGATCCACTCCCAGATTCTAGCAGTCTGAGGTCTAGGGTCACCCCGAGCAGGGGATTAGCCAAAATGGCCAGGGATAATAGCCATTGATGGACTTATCCTCCATGAACTTATCTAATTCTTGTTTGAACTCAGTTATACTTTTGGCATGGCAATAAGTTCCACAGTCAGTTGCGTGTTGTGTGACCAAGTCCTTCCTTTTGTTTGTATTAAACCTGCTGCCTATTAATTTCATTGGCTGACCCCTGGTTTCTGTATTGTGTGAAAGGGTAAATAACCCTTTCCTACTCACTTTCTCCACACCATTCATGATTTTATCTTGACCTCTATCGTATCCCCCCCTTAGCGGTCTCTTTTTTAAGTTGACCAGCCCTAATCATTTTAGTCTCTCCTCGTATGGAAGCTGTTTCAGACTCTTGATCATCTTTGCTGTCCTTTTCAGAACCTTTTCCAGTTCCACCGTATCCTTTTTGAGATGGGGAAACCAGAACTGCACGCAGTATTCAAGATGCGGGCGTACCATGGATTTATATAGTGTCATTATGATATTTTCTGTCGTATTTTCTATCCCTTTCCTAACATACCATTAGACTTTTTGACCACTGCTGGGTATTGAGCGGAAGTTTTCAGAGAACTATCCACGGTGACTCCAAGATCTCCTTCTTGGGTGGTAACAGCTAATTTAGACCCCATCACTCATTGTATAGGTATAGTTGGTATTATTATACTTTTAGGTATGAATTTCCAACACACAGTGTAGCTTACAAGGCTTATTATTTGTTAATTGGATTGTTGTGCACAAATACTGCATGCTGATTTAGAAAGTCCCACTTCATTGTTTCTCAAGGTAGTTTGATAAAACATTTCCACTCAAAGCAATTTACTTGACATCTGTTGTCTGACTGAATAGGAGATTTGTCTGTTATACTCCACTTTCTTTATCTACTCGACCCTGAAGTGAAGTCACAATCACAATGACATCCCAGAGCTGGCATGGAAATGGCAGTGATGTCACAAAGTATCACAACTTTCCCACAGGATCAAATAGGAACGTACCAGAGAAACAATTTAAACACAGATGATTTTGGGAATTAGCAAGTGTAGCGAGAAATTTACGTAAAATAATAGCAAGAGGAGCATTTTACTTCTGAAGTGGTCAAAGGCGTCCCCTGGCATGAAATTCACTCATTTCAGAGCTAAGGAGAAAAGCATGAGCATTACTGCACGTTTAAAAATGTGGGGGGGAAAATACAGTGCACTTGAAGGAGAAACGCTGACAAAGATTTGGTTCAAGCTGGCGACTTGCCAACTCTTTGTTTAATAATTTTAACTCATCTTTCACAATAACGAATGCCATGTAATAACCTTTTCCCCCTAACATTTGCATGTTATAGGAGGAGCAAAGAATCCTGTGGCATCTTATAGACTAACAGAGGTTAGTCTATAAGGTGCCACAGGATTCTTTGCTGCTTTTACAGATCCAGACTAACACGGCTACCCCTCTGATACATGTTATAGGAGGGTTGCTCATGAATGCAGGGCTGGCTGCTGCTGTGAATATTTTTAATAGGAAAAGAGCATTGGTTTTTTAAAATGATACACAGGAAAGGGACATGGACTTTACAAAAAGCTAGGAGGAGACGATGGGGCAAATTCTGACCCGACTGACTTTGGCAATGTCTTAATATAGGGTTAAAAGCTGCTCTCTGCTGCCACAAGCACAGGGGATGACCTACAGCAGCAGAACCCAGCTGGGGGGGCGGGGGGGAGAGAAGCATAGAAATGCAGCTGCTACCTCCAGGGCACATTGCTCCTCCTCTTCCCAGTTGCATGGGAGCCCCATGGGGGTTCAGCCAGGCTCCAGCAGGTTCTTCCCCCTCCAGACTTGGGGGGGAAAGTGGCACAAGCCCGAGTGAGTAGTAACTAGTGCAGCTCGACCCTCTGCCTCGTGCAATCCTCCACTCCAGATGGGCTTCTGGTGGCGGCTGCTTGCTACGTGTAGCCCGCACAGCAGCCATACTATACTGCCCGGGGCAATGGGAGCAGGGATACGGCAGCAGTGCAAGGGAAAGTGGCCTCCGCATACTTTTATTTTAACTCAGTCATTCTATTAAAAAGGCCTCAGAGCTCGTAGTGCTTTGGGCAATAACTAAAAATACAAACCATCTGCTGCCCACAATTCCTGCAGGCTAGTCCCTTCCAGCGGGTGAGGGGTCCGAAGCTTCACCTCTTCAACTGGGGATGCAACAATGGGGGCAAATCACCCAGCTTCCCTAGCCGAAACTCCACAATCTGGCACTCGCGGCCTTTCCGCTCCATTGCAGGGGAGTCACCAGCCTAGCCTTCAGCGCACTTCAGAACAAGATTTGTCAACAGCATCCCCCATTACAGCACAGATTGCCCACTCCAAAATACAGTCTCTGTGGTTAGGGACTAGAGGGCCAGTAAAGGTGGACTCCAGACACAAAACACTCAGGTCCCGAAACTCCTTTCATTTCCAGCAGGGCAAATTTGGGTAACAACGGAATTATGTTGGTGTAAAACCGACGTTAGAGGAAAATAAGGCATTCATTGTGCAATCGGTCTATAAAAAGGAAGCTCACTTGCACATGCAAAAATGCACCATTGCGCACATACATTTGTGCACACAGCTACGGAAATAGCTAAACACATCGCAGGCAATTCTACATCAGATTTACGTGTTCAGTTGTGAGCTGGCACATGGAAACTGACTGTTTTATTTTGTTGCTGAAGTGTGACCCTCGAGATAGGCTAAGCAGTACAAAGTCTGGGATCTTGCCAATCCTGAACCTGGTTCCAGGGCAGGGACTTGGGCATATTCAGTGGAGTCTTAGACTGCATCCAAAACAGCCCTGCTGCCAGAAGCTGGGAGCAGTCCAGGGCTGTTCAGGGTAAGAGACAGCCCAGGACGACTAATGGCGTGTTTCACATCCACAAAACAAGGAACATTCCCCCTAGAACTGCATTTCGTCTCTGAGGCTGCACAGTCCCAGGGTCCTACAAAATTCTATGGACCAAGAGCCATAAAGGTCCTTTTTATTTCTATAGTTCCTTAAGAGTTAATGTCTTCAGATCCTTTTTGTCAATTGCCAAGGCTCCGTTTGCAAGAGGCTTATGATATGAATTAGATCAAAAGCACAACAAAAAAAAAGACAACAGACGGAGGTGGGTGTATTGGGGAAACATCAGTAGATGCAAGGAAAGGAGGCTAAGTTTGCCTGTAAAGAACAAATCAGTTGACTAGATTAATTTGCTGTCTCTCTTGGGAGCTTACGTAGATTTTTTGTTTTTGGTTCATTCATGGGTGATTTTCACTCTTTACAAGGCTATGCTTGGTGGATTGTGATTGAAAGGCTCCAGAGAAAAATGGTATTACACAGAGGGCCTGGAAGGAATAGGGTGGTCGAATGGCACACATGTGGAGGGAAGACTGCTCATGGAAGAAGGCACAAATAGGAGAGTGGGAGAAGAATGTAAGGGGAGCCACAAGGCAAGAGGCTTGAGGGGAGCAAGTGGAATGTCAGTAGAGATGAGAGAAGGGACATTAAGCAGGAGCAAGAAGTTGTCCAGCACTCTGAAAGGTAAGAGCCACTCGCTTAAATCTGATGCTCAAGGTGAGTGGATCGGGCCCCTAAGTGGCGCACACCACATAGCTATACTCAGGCTGAATGTGACAGCTCCCTGTTATGCAGCAAGAGTATTGCAACTGATGAGGGACAGAGGAATTGCCATATAGATCAGATCTGTGGTCTATCTAGCTCAGTATACTGTGTCTGACAATGACCAGCACTAGATGCTTCATAGAAAGATGCAAGAAACCTCTCATTAGGCAGATGCGGGGTGATCTGCCCTTTACATTACATCTCCTCCTAATCCCTAATCGTTAGTGACTGACGTACATCCTGATGCATGAGGTTTAATACTCCTTTAAAATGTTAGGATTAACTTTTATAACTCAGGACATTCTTGTTATCCATATAAATGTCCAGTCCTTTCTGAACCTTGTCAAGGTTTTGGCCTCAGCCACATCCTGTGGCGGAGAGTTCCACGGCTTAATTATGCATTATGTTTAAAATTATTTCTTTTTACTGGTTTTGAATTTGCCACCTTTCACTTTCATTGAATCTCTTCTGGTTCCTCTGTTATGAGACAGGGTGGACAGAAGCTCCTGATCCACCTTCTCAATATTATTGATCATTTTATATAGTTTTATCATGTCCCCTCTTATCCATGGTGCAGACTCATTACTTTGGTTTGCATATACAATATAAATTACATTGAGAAAGACATTTCTAAATAGCATAATATTTGTTTCTCACCTTTGGATTTTATAGTGGTTATTCTCCTTTTGCTTGTGTTCCTGCAAAACAAAGTGGTATTTACATATTCAGAAGATGGTAAAACAGTATTAAAAGTTTAGGAATCAAGTTAATGCTTCTACCCAAGTTAAGATAGTAAATTTACTAAGTTCTATAACTGCATCTCTATTTTTTGGATAAAAAACAAAAAGAAAGGGTTCAAGGCATTTTAGAACACAGGATGGTAAAGTTTCATGCACAGCAATGACATTCAGGGCTAGATCCTCAACTGGAGTAAAGCAGAATAGCTCCATTGAAATCAATGCTGATTTACCCAGCTGAGGATCTGGCCCTGAAAGTCCTTGCTGCGCATGAAACCTTTACACCTTTTAAAATACATGACGGGAAAGAAAAAAAAGACACAATCAAACAAAAACAATCCCCACCAAATTTCCTTATTTCCCTTGTTGCCAAAACTGTTCTTAGAACTTAGCTACCGGGTTCCCATAGCATCACCCATGTCCCTATGTAAATGTGCAGCCTTTCTGCCGCCTTTGATCTACCTTGATGCATATGCAGTTGCAATTCTGTTCTGTTAAATGACTGATCTTGTGTCTAGAGCATCACAAACCCTTTTCAATCTCTCAAACAAGCTGGAATCATTTTGATCTTTTGTGAGCAGCATGTGTATTGTGTTGGTGCTGTGAAATAATCACATAGGGGGCAATGATGTAGGAGAATTAACTGTTATATTAACAATCCTGTGATAAGCACTAAAAAATAAAGCTTCAGTTGATTTTCATAAGGAAGACTGAATAGGAGATATTTGTGATATGGCTGTTCAAACTGTTGAAATATAAACAAATGTCAATTTGAAACCCTCACGGCAGTTAAACCAGGACTTATTCTTAAATCAATTATGTTGAGATTTTATACACCTGTAGTATTCCATTAAAGAAAAAAAGAGAGATCCTAAAGATAATGATTTAAAGCCAAGGGTTTAAAAGAAATATTCTAATAACTATCACAGGAAAGTCAGTGAAAGATCCTAAATGTCAAAACATTTGTACAAATAATCTCGGAATACTCCTTTAAAGAAAATTTACTATTTTACACGTTTCTCTGTCTAATTACAGAGGCTGACACTGCAAAGTCTCACTCAAGCAAGTAATCCCACTGGTGAGTAAGGGCTCAAGAACAAGGGCTACATTTACTACCATCTACTAATGAACAACTGAAAAGAAACTTAACTGAAGAGCAAGAGGGCAGTTTCAT
This sequence comes from Platysternon megacephalum, assembly GCA_003942145.1. Classification (NCBI taxonomy): domain Eukaryota; kingdom Metazoa; phylum Chordata; order Testudines; family Platysternidae; genus Platysternon; species Platysternon megacephalum. The sequence goes on along the minus strand of QXTE01000065.1, from coordinate 7,914,240 downwards.
TACACTACAACTATAAAATGTTTTACCCTTTTAAGGAAAAGAAATATGTTGTGTTGTGTAATAGGTTATTTTATATTTCTGTTGAATTTAGGCAAAAATCCTAGAAGGTCTATAATATGCTAGCTGTCCTTACTAAAAATGTCTCAGTTAAAGTTCAACCAAAATATTAAACTGAAGAGTTTACATTCATTATATATATATATAACATTATATATATATATAACAAATTAAAAAGAACTGTTTAGTTTCCAAACAGTTGATACATCTTGTTGAAGCAAATTATTTTCATTTATTAATCTTACATTTTATACCATTCAAACAAAATCCATCTGAGACCCTTAGTCATGAATTTAAAAAACTCTTACACACACAAAGCAACCAGTATAACATTTTGCCCTCAAGGTGAGGTTCATTAGACATTCAGCTTTACAACCTCAGCGCCAGTTCCACAAAGCATGTATGCTGGTGGCCATCCCTATTCATTTAGCAATGAACTTCAAGGATGTGCCTAACTTTAAGCACATGCTCAAGTCCCTTTTACTTTAAGAGGTCTGCACGCATTGCTGAAAAGGGGCAGCTTGCTAAATCTGGGGCTAAGGGTTCAGTCCTGCAAGGTGCCGAGCACCCTCAAGTCCCATTTAGTTTAGGAGTTGACAGTCCTCAGTATAGCTCAGGAGGCACCCGACACCTTACAGATTCACGCTACAGAAATGGATTTCAGGAGATGCTGTTCTGGTTGCAGCATCATTTTTTCCTGGGACAGAATCAGTTGCCACCTGTTGCTGAGTGAGGTGACTTCTGTGACGGACTGTGCAAGAACCATTTCATCTTTCATGTATTTCAGCAAAGCAAAATCATCAGTTGATAGCCGCTGTTTATACTCAGTCTGCTTCTTCATCTTCCATTATCAATAAGAGAGGGTTGATTCTTATTACACCAGGGTAGAGAGTTCAGGATGCCTCTGTGCCTGGCTTTTTTTTTTTTTTGCCTGGCCCAGCCCCAAATAAATACAAGACAGAACTGATCATCTGGACCCAGATCCTTGAGTATGTCTGAGGATCACACTGCACAGCTCGGTAGTGTGGATGGAAAATTGGCCTTTACTTTCCCCTAATTCTGGGCTAGCTGGGTTTCAGTGGTCCCCTTGCAGAACTTAAAGCAGCATGAAGCCAGCACTACGTTATGCTGGCTGTCAACGGCCTCAAGGGGATGATAGGGTAGCCAGGGATGATCAGGGCTACAGGGAAGCCACAATCACAGGACCTTGGCCCCCTTCTATGGTGGCAGAAGAGAGAGGAGTCGTGTCGGAGCCACTCGCGTGGCTCTAAGTACCCAAGGATCTCTCCCCACTGGGATGATTCTCATGGCTGATTACACTGACTTTAGGACCAGAACCCACTAGCAATATGGCACAGAGCAGCAGCAGCAAACCAGGGTCTTGGCCTTGATGTGGTAGACCAGAGGATGGACAGCAAGGGACACAGCCACTGAAAAGGGCATCAGAAGAGGCTTGGTAGAATGCTGGGACATATTTGGAAAGTCTTTTCTGAAAACACTGGCATGTAAAAAAGGCTGGAGTATTGTTAGCAAATGGAAATGGGAGACCAGAGGAATGGACAGTGGAGAACTACTGACGGTTCTGAATTCAGAGTTGCAAAAAGAAAACGTGACAAGCCTCATTTCCTAAACAGCCTCCTGAAATTAAATGTTAGCCAATGCAGATAAAAGATACAAAAGCTCTCTGTATTCCAGAAGGTTTATATTCTGAATCCGCAAATACAATTATGACAGTCATCATCCACACAGGAAGCATATCATCATCATCATCCAAAACTGCTAGGGAAGAATTGTAAGAGTCTATAAAGGAGATAAGTTGAGGCAAATTTATAGACTCTCATATATCTCTCTACATGCTTCAATTTCTCTAAAATGCATCCCAGCATGGAACCAAAGATGTCAAGGTTCTATCACTTCCAAATGCCAATTTCCTCATCTATTTTTCTCTAGACCAATCTCCCATTTTGATGCCTATTTAATCTGATAAGACAAGGGCCTATATGGAAGATGCTCTGGAAACAAAAAGGAAGTGAAAAGTGCCTAAAGAAGAATATTTGTCCCCATAAAGAAAATTTCGAGAGAGGTGGTCTAGATTCCCTTTGGTACATACTAACAGAGTGAATCAAGTCAAAGAAGTTTCAGTGAAAAACAGAAAACTTTCTTTTATTTCTGTGCTGGATACATCTCTGGCAGAGAACTTGTTGAACCCTTATACTGTATGTTAAGTGAAAACAAAAAGATGTTCCATCAGAAAAACAAACAAAACTGAAAAGGACCTAGTTATAGAAACATTGATATTCCATAAAAATATGCCTGGAAGTAGATTAGCTAATCTTGTAAAAGAGCTTGAAGCCTGTGTGAGTCTATCTTGCAAAAGCATTGTTGAGACACAATACCATGCAGTAGACAAACAGAATTGTTTCTTTTTCACAAGGCAGTTCTTAGTAACCCTCCGAGTGTGAGATAGCAGGTATAGAATTTCTTCCCAACAATGACTTGAGATGAAGTTGTGGTCCTTCTCCAAAATTACTCATTTTTCAAAAATGTCTAAAAAAGCTTATCACTGATAAAATGTAAGCCTGACTACTTAAATTCCAGTCTCCATACTGTGGCAAAATATCTCTATTCCTGGGTGGTCATATATTTTTTTTCTGTGATTTAGAATAAAAACTTGCTTCAACTTGGGCTATTATTTCCTCCTGAAAAAATAACTTGTTCAAGATAGGTGCAGCTGAAGAAGATATTTTTCTGTACTTTTAATAAGCATGAAAAAGAACAGTTGGCTTACTTCAAATTGATCATTTTCTGAAGAAAAACTGGACAAATGTACTTGAGGAAGATAAATGGAAACTTAAACAGAGAGAATTATGACATGAATCTTGCTTCTGTAAACTACATCCAATAGTAATTTCATTAATAATAAAACTGAGGACTACGTTAAAACTAAGGCTTCCAAGTGCAATCACATCTGAATTATGATAGAAAGATCTATGACGAGACAACCTATGTTAAGACCAGACTCTCTTTCTAGTTATCAAGCTGGCAGTGGATGGCAGAACATTTTACCCCCACACACTACACCTGTAAGAACTGATGCACAAAGGGTGAAATTCACCCAGGTCCATACAAGGCCCCCATGGTGGGGCTGTGTAAGGGGAGCATGTGATGTGGGTGCAGAGAAGGCCCCCATTTTCCGTGTGTAGTAAAGGGAATCTCTCTGCCAGTCCTCAATAGGCCTGAATCATAGGAGAAGAGGGGGTGTAGGGACCATGAGCCATCAGATCTGCATTAGGGCATCTCTCAAATCCTCTACACAAAAGACTCAGCGGGGCAGTGGTGGCTATTGCACACAGTGGCGACTGAGGAGCTGTGAGTTTAGGGTGTGTGGGAATTTCTTCCTTTCTACTACCACTTCGTTCCATGCACAATGCTCATGTAAGTCTAGCTTTGTGCTGGGAGGGATGAATTTCCTTTGCTAAAAGCAAAACCACAAAATATAAAATTGAGAAAGAAAAAAGTCTCAGTAACTGTACAGAACTAGTATCAACTTGCTTTTTATAGACGTTTCACGAACGGTCCTGACTAGTCGACATAAGATACTAATGATAT